>CM052294.1:204758-251796 GCA_028455765.1 Lasioglossum oenotherae | reverse complement strand
CGTTGATAACATTGATAAATAGTTCCTTTCCAGTTACAATCCGAGGGTATAGTTCCCCCTTTTAATGAGATTGAGATTATAACAGAGACATGTAGTAAATTTCAGACGGTATTGCGACCGCGTCCTATCGAAAACAAACGCCGCGGTAAAATATCATAGATAAAGGTTCGACGTAGAATTCCGGTGTAACTGTTCTTTCGCTTGGTAAACAAACATTATAGTATAATAATACGTAGTAACTTTGTAAACACCACACGGGGTCAATGGAGCGAGGATGTGTCAGAGTGGGAACCGAGTGGATACTACCGCGTCGCGCGGTGAGGTGTAACGGTTAAATTTTTAATAGTTTATATCTTTTAAACGCGTAGGCTTTTAAAAAATTTTTTGAAAAATATTTTATTGTCATCCAGTTCTGGGCTATGCTTAAAATTTCAAGTCTCTAGGTCATCGAGAAGTTAGTTTAAAATCAATTGCAAAATTTGTACCGAACAAAGAAACAGACAGACAGACAAGAAAGGAAGCTAACATAAAAACGTGCTAAAATACGACAGAATTCTCTCGAGAGTACATATGTACTTCTTCAGAGCACTTTCACGCACCTTTAGTTGTGTTTCTATTTAGATAATATGTAAACTCACGAGATTCGTTCCAAGTTTTTTAAAGAAATTGAGGGTCGTGATGGCATGTCGCTACCTGCTTTCGGAAGGATTGGACGGATCACAAAAGTGGGCCAAACAAGGCTAACCTAACATAGGCGAAATTGTAGTCGGGCCGGGGCGAATGGACACATTGGTTCGTTTATAATATCATATGCATGTACATACGTATAAACTATAAACAGACCGATACTCGCGCGTTACTTTTACGAAAAGAAAAATCGGTGAAAGACGGAACATTTGTAACACGCGTTCGTTGGTCATTCTCAGAATGGCGTGGCCGCGTAGACCGCGTGTCGGATTGATTGCGACAAATCATTCGGTATTCCTGAAACGCGCGTCAAGGCAGATTTAGATCGCCGGTGAAATTGGCCACGTAGCGGCTCTCTCGGCAGCAGCGCCTTGGCGAGGAAAATTCCAAGTCGAAAAAAACAACGCTTTCGAAAAAATCAGCGCGTGCCACAGCCCGTAGCCGCAGCCGATGGACTCGAAGCGAACGATCCGTTTGTTTGATCGAGCGACGAGAGACGAGACACAGACGCTTCTTCCATGGCCTCTGAGTGTAAACAGAAATTGACAAGTGGTCGGTCGAAGGCGCCGAGCCCACGCTTTCATGTTTTCGTGGATATGTATGTAGTAGTGGTATGAAATCTTCTCAGCGAATAGGGAGATGCATGTGTCTCGATTGTGTGCGTCTGATCAATCAGACGGTTGCTTTGCGAATTTCTTTGATATTCCCGAATTGTTTCGTATTAACCCTTTGCACTCCTTTGTCGAATGTGGCTCGACATCGGAGAAAGAGAAATGTATAAATGAACCGGGTTTTTATACGATATGTATTTAGTTCTTCCTTTATTTATTTAAAATTTCTTATCTTTTAGTTGAAAACAAATATAAGTTCCACACATATATAAATTACAACAATGTTTGAAAACTACAGTAATTATAATTAGTAAAGAAAATCGTTTAAAATAAGTAGCAGTCAAGGAACTGTCCTCTGAAGTACATTTCAAATGAAACACTTGAAATAGTGGACAGTTGCTGGCAATAAAATTGAAAAATAATTCGGAGAGCAAAGGGTTAACGCTAAATTAGCACTGCCGGTCAAATGACCGGTTTTATATTTTTTATCTTACAATTATTATTGAAATTATGAAGTTGAACATGGAAATTGACTAGATAAATTTCTTTATCCAAGCACAAAGTGTGATAAAAATTGCACGGAATCTAAATAAACAGAGCCTTATCATTTTTGTGAGCCAACACATATTAATCGCTTTTAGTGCTCTGTAAGTTTAGTGTTTATAAATAACTATTTCGTGAATATTCAAATATGTACTGTTTAACCAGTTCATGAATATTCTTTTTAACTATTTCACGTACGTGTATTTAAATACGTCGCGTCTTTTCGAAACGGAAGACGGCTGGGGTAAAAACGCAAATTTTCGGAATTCGTTTGGTAATTCGACGAATGAATTGTCCTTTAATGGACCGGTGTGTTACAGTTTCGGATAAGCTTCGTCGACGCCATCTATCTCCCGGTGCCTCATCTTGTTTTCGTAGCGCGAGTTGTTGATGTTTTTCAAAGACGTTGCACCTCGCACGGACACTGGGCACGAACCAGCGCTCGCGCGTCATTCTCTCCTTGTATTATTCTTTTAGCCAGCAACTCCGGCCGTGTTTGACACGCATCTGCTCTCGTTTGTTCGTTTGAATCGCGAGAGCGAGAGTAACCATCTGAAAGTTTTGCCGCTTATGTAAACGTCCGGAGTCCGCGGAGGAATCTGATCGCGCTAGTGCGTCGGATCTCGCGAGTTCGATCGAATCGCTCGATCGGAAACATTTTTGGCGAACAAGTTACGAATGCCCGACTCTAAAACGGGGTCGAAAAAAGATCTCGTTGCGGGATATTGTAAGCGTCGCTTGTCTTACCTCGCGCAGGACAGTACATACACGAAATTTTTATTTCCATTCGAAACAAAGGATTCGAAATTAGCACAGTGAAACAGTGTTGTTTTTCAGATGAGAAAATTGGTCTTGGCGAATGCCCGATTAACATACTTAATGACTCTTCGCCGTTAATTACCGCGTTTGTCGCTAGAACAGTAATTACCGCTAGGCCACGGATGCTTACGTAAATTCATCTTTTCATCGACTCGCGTTCTCAACCGTTGACAACCGAGGACGACAATACCTTTGCGGATGTTCGTTTACGTTTCTACTTCCTCGCGTTTCGACTTTCGACCGGTTGCATCCGTACATAAAGGGTAGGAAATATTTCGACACTTTTTGCAAAAGACTATGTAACGACCTTAGACCGGTAGTTCTAGTGTTAAAAGTACACATGTAAGGCCCATAATCTTGTCGCGCTTGTAATCCTCCGCGCACTGTGCGTCGATGAATTCCAGGCGGCCGCAACGATGCGATATGTGCGACGCGATAAAATGATGAACCGATTAAGATCTTTCGAACTTGACGCCATAGCGGACGCTCAAGTTTAAGCCTTAGCACACTCGAGTGACTCAGAGTCACCACTAAAAATTGCTGTACCGTTATTCACAACGGTTAAAGATTGTAATTGATATGATGCTGCAAAATGGTGTTGAAATCCTTAAGGAGTCAAAAACACCTCATGGTAGAAATAGGTATACATACCATATGTGCACATTTTTAGACCCAGGATGAGCTGGAGGAAAATGATATTGCTGAATTAATTTAGCAACTATTGTACGAAAAGTCAAAAAATTAATTGTTGAGAAATGATTGAACTTGGAGAATAATTTAAAGTTAAAAAAATTTGAAAAGTGTCTTTTGACACATCTTGGTAGAAATATTGTTAATAAAACGTGGTAATTAGCTCCGAGTACAAAGGGCTAAACGTTTAAGGAAGGTACTCGAGAAGAATCGAGAATTGCGAAAACGCGAATTGTTTGGTGGTGGCCGTAGCACCGGTAAAAGCTTCGTTTGTCTACGTTTATTTATCTCGGTCCGTTCGATCGGACGATTTATCGAGGCACGAGCCGTGTGTCGACACGCGATATAGAGAAACCATTATCGGTTAATTCGTTTGATTCGCGTTTTATGTGTTTGCTTGGCCGGTCCGCCGCGCACCAATCACCAGTCACGAGTTACGATCTCGTTTTCAATGAGCTTAATCGAGTCGACCGCAGCACGCGACACGTCCTTACAACTACAACAGCCGCAACGACAACGACCACGATGGCGCGTCGCGTCGCAACGATTCACGATCATTTTCTACGCTTCCCTAAATTTCCGTTCCTCGCGACGGTAATCTTCATTCGCCAGATTTATGCGCACGCGCTACATAATGATTATCGTTTCGACAGTACCATTACACTGTGCCGCGTAATCTGATTACCATGACGACGTTTCTCCCGACGAGACTGCCGCTAATCACCGATTTCATTTTCGAAACGAAACTTGGAAATTTTGGTGACGAGCCTCGAGTCTGGCGTCTCTGTTGAAATTTTTATATCGTGCCTCCTTTCGGCTTGTGTACCGTGCTAACAACACAACAAACGCTTTTAAGGTCCATGGCTATCGAAGACGGTCCAGTTTATTTTACCACGCTTATATTAGCTTGCCGAGTTGTCGTTGTTGTTGTTGTTGTTGTTGTTGTTGTTGTTGTTGTTGTTGTTGTTGTACAGGGTCTATCCGAAAAGTAATGCGACCACATTTTTTTGTAAGCTAAATTATTAAATTACTATTGCTTTTGAAGCTTATTAAAAGATCCTTATTAGTCATAGACCATAGACTTACTAAAATTAGGAAAATAATCGCCAGTAGATAATGCGTTAATAACGTTGTGGGGACGGAAAGAGTCCGAAATTTTGTAACAATCGAGTACGCGTCGAAGGAACCTTCTACTAGATCGTGTCGGCCCGGCCCGATTCGAGTCGAGGGCAAATTCACGCTCGCCGAGAAGTAAAAGTCGGCTCGGGGCTCGGGGGCCTATTCAGCCATGGTTCTTCGAAAATTGCATTCGAGACGGAGCCGAGTTCCATCGACACGGTTGCCTTCAAGGCCTAAGAAAGGTAAACGTCTGAATTACGAGCGATCCTCAGAGCGTCTTTGACATCGTTTGTCGTAGCCTTCGCGACGGACCAATATTTAACGAGGCCTCGAGAACAGTTCCTTGTTTCGTCTTTCTCAAGGATCGTCGGATGTTGATCGATCGTCGCCGCTACTTCGAATCGGATGATCGGTGAATATTGGTATCGTACGAGCACATTACAAAGTACGCAACCAACGGATATAGTTTCCGAAGGAAGGTTTAGTACTGGGGCAGAGATGGGCAAAAATTTCATTTAAATAAATATTTCGAATAAAGTGAGTTTAAAACCCACTTGGAAAATACCCATTTTATTCGAAATTCTTATTTACATAAAATTTTTGCCCAACTCTGGGTACAACTGGGAATGGGACTCGGCAGATGCGAGGTCGGACAGGTAGATTCGAAGAATTCGAAAAACAGGTGCCACCGAAGGATCGCAGAATATGCTGGTCGTTGATGTTGAGACTACTGTTGGTTGATGTTGGACTACTGATTTATGGCATGCTGCCTGTTGAAATCCTCGGCTCGCGGTACATACTACATTGTCGTTCAGAAAATCTACCTGCGTCTCGACCTGGTACCAATCCCGGATGGATTTACGTTAGCCCGTTCACCTGTTTCCCCGCATTTCTCGGAAAAATATTCAATGTCTACTTTCTTTCGACAAACCACTTACTACATAGAATATTAAACTTACCGACCATCAAAAATGACCGATGTGAGTATTGTATTATAGAAACAACAAGATTAATTTTATTTATTCTTCGTATTCAATCAATTCCCATGAAAACACCTTTGTGTTGGGTTGACAAGAAAGTAATTTCGGTATTTTAACCTGAAATGAAACCGAATTTCTTTATTCAAGCGATCAACTTGAATCAATTATACATAAATTTCTTAAGGCTCATTGTTTATACGTTTAGAGTTGTATTCGAAAATGTTCCTCAATATTGTCAACCTTAGATTCTAAGATATCCTTGTATTTTAGTTAGCTAATAATCCCATGTGGGGTTTTATAGCTTAATAAAAAAAAAAGACTTGGACCAATACTTATCCTTTTTGGAAAACGATCATCGAACAAAAGGGAGAATATCCTATTTATTGAAATTCATTGCTCGAATAAAAAAATTGAGCTCTATTTCACCTTAAAATAGCGAAATTACTTTCTTGCCAAAACAATAATTTCAATTATCGTAAAATAAAAGATTTGGGACCGGTCGTGGTAGGTTTAGTGATAATGTACTCGAGGCGAAAGTACTAATTTGCCACACATCGCAAATTAGAAGATAAGTACAGCTTGTCAAATCTAGCTGTGCGGCTGACCAAAACATAGGAATGGACAAACAAATACAAAGATTTCCCCTGGCGGGGAACATTCAGCACGCACAGCTAGATTTGACAAGCTGTATGTAATTATTTCGCACTTTCGATGCGGAAAAATCAAGATAAGCGAGTTATTTAAATATTTGTGTTTTCCGCTAGCGTTCTTCTAGACTCATATTATTCAATATATAATCCGCTCGTTTCTTCAACGTATAAGTTTATGTCAAAATTAATCTACTCTCTTATCCATAAGAAACACGTTCGATTTTGTCGCAGTCGAGTCGAATCTCTGCCCGAGTTTTGGTTACCTGAGACACGTTTCCGAGGCCAGGAACCGCTCGCGATCTACTGAACCGGAAATAATACACGAGCGCGTGCTCGATTAGGCAACAACGAAATCCGTTCGCAAATTTTCGCGATCGAAGAAAGCGGGACGGCCACGGCCGCGACCGGGCCGTTCGATTCGCAATGAAGAGCTCGAATATCGTCGAGCCTCTACTATTCTACGAAATCGCGTGATGCAATAGGAAAGTTACCTGCGACGAAATTGTTGCGATTCCGAATACCGAACGCCGAACTTTCCTTCCCACGCGGCTGTAACTCGCGAACTTTGGTATTTCACTCTTGCTACTGCTAATGCGAATGTATGAATAATAATCTGTTTGTGAATTATACCTGCTGAACTACTGATCGAGAAACAATGAAAACTTGAAATTTCGAGCTGGAACAACTGTTTGATTTTGCTGAAAAATCTCTATTAACTTATAATAATAGCAAGTTAAGCTCGTATAAACTTTTCAAAAAAAAGAATGAAAAAATGTTTACTACGATTTTGGCCTACATGGATGGACGAAACTCGAAACACGTAAAACCGTGGCAGGAAGCTCGGATCGATACATAGAACTGGATTACAGGACAACAGGACTCTTCGCGATACAACTACACATGTGAGTCGCATAGGCCGGAACCTACGACGGCTACGACCACCCCATACACGTTCACCCCTAACCACCCCATACCATACACCCCATATGTACTGACTGCGGCTCAGCCCCGTTCTAATAAGCTCTTATGTAATACAGCCAGTATTCGAGTTTTCTTCGTGCACGTTTCCCGCAGCAGTGTTTCGAAAGTATGAAAATGTTCCTATCGGCCCATCATTATTTTTTTATTCTTTTATCGGTTGTACTCCTTTGGTTGTTTGCACAGGTAGATTTTCATCTCGGCTCTCACCGATTGATCGGGCTCGCGGGTTCGACTTTCAGCTTACGAGTAACATTATCGAGCAACAGGAAAAGAATCAAAGAACAGAGAAGTTACTCTATCGAATTAATATATTCGGACGCTCTAAAAAAGACGATAACTTTTTAAATATTATAGTATACGATTTGAACGTTTTTGGGAAGCTAGAGCAATTAGTTTCATAAGTTTCTAAAAGTTTCATTTTACAACTTTTTCTCATGTGGGCCTATATTGAAAATTTAAAAAGTACGTTTTGTAGGTCTGTGTCAATTATATATATTTATTACGGTAAATGTGATTAATCCGGTGATTATGTATAATAACATTAATAACGGGTTATTGTATAGGGCATAGGGTGTTCATTTGAAAACTTCCCAGCCGAATATCTCGAAAAGTATGGAAGATATTAAAAAGGTGTAAAACACGTGTCCAAGGATTTGTAAATGTAAAATGCAACTTTGAGTATTTTTTCTACAATTCCCATCAATTGCAATTTTAGAAAAAATTTCTTTTCACATCCTGTAGTAAACTAATTGCTCTAGCATTTCCCAAAAAAGTTCAAATCGTCTAGTACAATACATAAAAAAAGTTGTCGTCTTTTATAGTGCGTCCGAATATTGATTCGAGTAACTGTATGTATGTATGTATAGTACACAGTCGGCAGGTTGAGAGTTCGTACGAAATGTAGTATGAAAATTAGGCCTGGCGCTTGGACGTTTTCCGGTCGCACGCGATATAGAAAAAGAAAAGTAGTGGGAGAGGGAGAGGGAGAGAGGGAGAGAGGGAGAGAGGGAGAGAGAGAGAGAGAGAGAGAGAGAGAGAGAGAGAGAGAGAGAGAGAGAGAGAGAGAGAGAGAGAGAGAGAGAGAGAGAGAGAGGGAGGGAGGGCAGCGTTCGTTTGTTGTCACGGTAACTTTTCAGGCAGACACGGATGATTTATTACGTGACCCTAAGGTCGTCGGACTCTCTCGTGCTTTGGCGCTCGTGTCCGTGCAAATCGCTACCCGTACACGGAAAAAATGTAAATATATTGCGCTTATGCAATCACGTCGATCCCGGCTGGTAAACGATTTCCAACGAACCGTTATTAAGAATCGAGATTTATTGCTCGGACGGTGTTCCTATTCGTCGATCGTTCATCCAACCATGCATTCGTTGCCATTCAATGCGGTACCGAGTGAGAGAGGGAGAGGGAAGAGGATCCAATTGAGAGAGAACGAAAGTTGGACTACAATCAGGTCTTTAGTAAGGGCCGTCTTATGCAATGGAAATTATGCACTTGAACACTTCGCGCCACAAGATTTGTCAAAATTATAAAAATACTCTTTATCGCTCGGTATTATCAAAATAGCTCGTACAATATTTTTCCTGCAATTACACGTGGCGGATGCATCGGTGCATCCACGTAAAAAATAAGGTCATCGAAAGTTCGGACGTATTATGACGCATAATTTTTTCCTCTACAGTTTTTTTTCGATTTTTACTTAACCGTTTGCACTCGGAGCCAGTATTACCAGAAAGGGGTAATCGAAAAGGAATCGGGGGGAATACAAGTACCCCCCCCCCCTCTGATGACCAGAGTAATATGTGACACGTTGCGCTACGAGAATAGAGTGAGGCAGAGTGAGGCGAATGAGAGACACGTTGGATAGTAGAAGGGAATATAGGTGGAGAGCCTGGAGGGGGAAATGAGGTTGATTTCAACCTTCTTCTGGCATCACTGCAGAGTATTTATACCAAGTACATATACGTTTGTTCTTGTCATAGATACTCTAGATTAGTTTCTCCGTTTGTCTTCCTTCTGTTACGATTCTCTGCGAAATGTCGTCGTTCTTCGATCGAGTGTCCGTATCGCTGTCAACGTTCATTACCATGGAAACGTTAGCTATAAGGTTGGCGCACACTAGACCGCACCGCTCCGGACCGCGACTGCACGTCGACCGCCCGCTTCCGCTGTTTTGACTTTCTTCTATTAGTTTGTGTGACGTTGCTGGTGTGCGCACTCCCATTGAAACAGAAAGTCAAAACAGCGGAAGCGGGCGGTCGGCGTGCAGTCGCGGTGCGGAACGGTGCGGTCTAGTGTGCGCCAACCTATAAACGTACGTACAGCTTGTCAAATCTAGCTGTGCGGCTGAATGTCCCCCGCAAGGGGAAATGACCCCGCTGCGCAGTGGTAAATAGGCGGAACTTCACAACGATACGTCACCTGTCAAACGATTCACGTTGCGACAGTTCAGTTAAAAAGTATAGTGACACAAGTGTATTCACACAAACATATACAGTTGTTTTGTATGTTTACTGCTGTAAGAAATAATGGACAGTACGCACTTTTTGACGAGGTGTATACTTGACCGTTCAAATGTTGCATCCTACTCTCGTCAAGTGCGGTCTTTGTTTTCTTCTGCGCATCCCTATGAATTTTTGGTCAACCGCACAGTTACATTTGACAAACTGTAAGTACGAAGATTCACGTCAACGTTTCTCGTCAACTAAACCGAGGTGGTCGGGTTAGCGTTCGTGACCAGCGAACAAAATTAATGAAAAGCATTCGAACTATTCGCGTTTGGTTTTGTTCGTTGTTGCTTGGCGATGCTCGAGCAGCGACAGGTGGAAATAAAGGTGTTTGCACATCGCGCGATCGATGATAGCCTTAACATTGTCCGGTCGATGGCATGCACGATCAACCGATTAACCGTGACCTAGACGGCTCGATGTTATATTTACATTTACCCCGGCGCTATGAACCCTTCGCAAGTTTATGTGTGGTCTCGTATCCCGTATCTTGCATCCTGTTTATTCTCACGGTAAATATCATTTCCCCTTTTCCACGGAAAAGGGGCTTGTCAGTGTTGCCAACTTGGATCGGTGTGGTGTCGTGTCTTGTCGATCCAGGAATTAACGGCGAATCAGTGTATACTCAAACCCCGGAGAACACGTTTCTTTATTATACCACATGCAAGACTTCGCTTGCTGTCTCCGAGTCAGACTCGGCTGTGCTTCGATGTGGTAGTGACTCGGTAGTCGAAACAGTTCTGTTGTTGTTGTTGTTGTGATAGCATAGAAATTGGAAAAGATGGAAGGTACGCGGTCTTGGAAAATTGTATCTGATTGGTTGGAAGGTGTGCTTTCAAAGATGGTGGAAGTAGTAGAAAATTAGGAAGAGTCGAGGTACATTTGGTTATAAGCAGTGCTAGGTAAAATATCAGATGATTGCATAAATTCTTGCTCGATTTAAAAATAAAATTCAATGGCTAAATTTTAAAGTTTGGTTAAAGATTTGGTTAAATTGAAATTAAAAGATGGTTAAATTTTCTACAAGTAGAAAAGAATCGTGACTAAATGTATAATAATAATTGATTAATAAAGTTTTACTCTTTAAAATTTAACCATTGAATTTTATTTTCAAATCGGGCACGAACATGTGCACAAGCATCTAATGGCATTTTAAGTAGTAAATATTGGGTTGGCATGAAAGTACATCATTTCGGTATTTTGAGGTGAGATAGAGCCGAATTGTCTTATTCAAGCAATCAGCTTTAATGAATAGTTATTTATTCTTCTCATTATTAAATATATTATTAATTATAATATATGTGCTCGATGATCTTTTGCAAAAAAAGAATAAATAAGAAAATATTTTATTGAGTAAAGTTCATCGTTTGAATAATGAACTTCGATTTTAACCCACCTTAAAATACCGAAACTACTTTCTTGCCAATCCAATAGTAGATAATCCTATTTATTTTAAAGGATGCGTACACACAACTATAAATATGAAATATTTTATTTGATGCAGTAATCTTTGAAAATAGTATTTTATTTATAATATTCAGCATGTGTTCGTCAGCTGCGTGTCCATAGAGTTTGTCCAATATTCGAAAAATTATGGTGGATCCGCAATTTTTTGTCCATGCTGCCGTTCGTCTTTATGGCGTTCACGGTCGTTGTGTTGCCAGTAGGTATTCTAGCAGACCTTCACAGTCGCGCTTGTCCCTTCGCAAATGGTTTTACGACGGAACAGTCGGTCAAGTATTTTCCAGTAACTTGGCCTCGCAGGCGTGACGAAACTTGATCGTCGTTTTCGGAATAAAAGTGTTGGCGAGCCGACGAACAACGAACAACGGAAAACGATAAGGCGCGTGGGAGTTTACCGCTCGGACGAGCGTGAAATCGTTCGGCGCCACGCCACGCCACGGTAATAATGCGGTAAACGAGCCGCGAGAACTAGAATGCGTGGCGTTTAACCGCGGAATATGGGTCGCGATCGCTTCACCAGCCGCAGGGAGAGAACGCGATTCGAGATCACGGAGAAAAAGTGAGCGCAAGGTTAGGCTTGCGCGTGCACGCGACAAGTGCGAACCTCCGCGAGATTTTTATCTTGAGATGGTGCATTTAGGCTGACGCGGAGCCCCGCGGAAAAATGTTCGGGGGCCATTACAATCAACGATGTACTTGTCTTCGTCATTGAAAAAATTTCGACCGCACTTAATAATAATTAATCGCGGGGATCCCGTGGGATGTGCGGGGTGAGTCGACAAGAACCTCTACGTCACCGCAATATTTTTTGTGACAGTGATTTTAGTATAAGGGCCTTGAAAGAATTTAGAAGCTGGTTCGTGGCACAGTGTGGCGTCTCTATTTCCCGGACCAAAAAGTACGCGATGAAACCTTAAACCATAAAAAGCTTTGTTTACCTCGCGATATCTTGGTTGGCGGTGCACGTGTTGAGAATAGATCCCAGTATAGGCGTGGGTGGGTTTCTATCTTATTTTCAAAATTGTATATCTTATTTAAAATACTATTTTCTTTAAGCAAACAAAATCTAAAATATTAAATAGTATTTGAAATATTTGTTTCGCCAAATAATGCCGACCTCTGTGCAGTATTAATCGCGGTGCGGCTCAACGGAGGAAATAGGCGGAGAGAAAAAGGTCAAGTACCCTAACGACGACTAGTTTCTTAGAAGAGGAATCGTTTTCTACTGTTTTCTACTTTGCTAGTGTAATGACGCGCCGCGACTCGGTTTAATAGATCCGTCATGCAACGGTTCAATTATAGATCGTGAACAACGCGGAAACTGTACACTTTTCGACGACCCCATCCTCGATAACGCGGCACACCGTTGAAAAGAGTGCGTTCGATTGCATTCGATCCGATCCGATTCGATCCTGAAATCGTTACTTCAGCGTATCCGTTACTACGCCGACGTTCGGAATCGAAGTCGCTGGCTCGTTTTCGCTCGCGATCGTCCGAAACATCGTAAAACTTGATGTACGACATGACACGAATCGTCCGAAACTCGATTCTCGAAAATGACTTATTAACAGCGGAGCCGGCTGCCATGCGGGAGCGCTAAATAATCTCGTGACGGGTCTAATTGAAGCGTTTCGAGCGTCCAAGAAACGATCAACGATCGTTTACGAGCGAGCGGTCACGTGGAAACCGTTCCGAAGCGGCACAGACGGCAGAAACGAACCCAACTGTTTCCACCGCGAGCCGCGTGTTTGCCCTCGGTGTCATCGTTTGCCGTCATGTGACATAATTAACCGGGATCGGTAACGAAGTTAAGAACCACGCGCTCGGTCGCGACGATCGAGGGTGGAAAGCGCGATCAAGCGAGACCAGACGAGACGAGACGAGACGAGACGAGACGAGACGAGACGAGGCGAGGCGAGACACGCGGCGCTTAATAATCCTGTTGATCGCACCCGAGCTACTCGTTTAATTCCTCCAATTAAACTCTGGCGATCCGTCGCTCGCGAGCCGATTCCGTTATCCGACGAAATTTTTAACCCGAAATTACTCGACATTTTTTTCCTGGTATAAGGTAAACGCACGAATAGTTGATCAGTTGAGAAAAATTCTCTGCGTGAATAATTGTAAATGCCTGTTTGAACTCCTTACATTGTGTGACAAAGCTAACTTTTTAAATATAGCGGTGACTCTTCCGAGTCACGCCTCGACTTATTTATGAAAATGTATTACCCGGCAGCTACAATGTTGCTGAATAATGCAAATTACGCGTCGTAAACATAGAAATATTACTTTTGAGGCCGGTAGCGGCCTAGATTGATTTTTCATCTAGCGCTTTAGACTGCTGAAATACCTCATGTTTGCATTATCGAGAAGTCAGAACGCGAATCCCGAACCCTTGCAATCCTTGAGTACGTATACGTATACGTGGATCTAGCGGTGCGCAAGTGTACCACGCATTCACGCGCGAGTGTCATCTGCTGGAGTCCAGTACTTTCATCATTTTGGTAGTTATACAGAAAAGGGTACACCTTACCGATTTTGATGAAACTCTAAATACTATGTATTATGTATTGGGTTGGCAAGAAAGTAATTTTGGTATTTTAAGGAGATATATGTAGAGTCTTTTTTATTCAATCTTTTTTATTCAAGCAATGAACTTGGATGAATAAGATATTTTCCTTATGATTCCTTTGCCAAAAAGAATAGATAAGAAAATATTTGATTGATTAAAGCTCATCGTTTGAATAAATAAATTCGGTTTTATACTTGACCTTAAAATACCGAAATTACTTTCTTGCCAACCCAATATACACCTCTTGTCGAATTCATAATTCTAAGCAAGTTTCTCCTGTACACGTTACTGCCGCTCGGTCTTTGTTTTCCAGACATTTCTAAAAATAGATTTAGTGCTAATTACATTAAAGTCCCGATAGTTGTCAACGACCGGGTATGCGATAGTTGTCAGATGCCTACCTGCTCCACTGCCGCGCCGGCCAAGGAAGGATAGCGTATGGAAAAGAAAGAAACGCGGACAGTCGCCGGCACAGTTCAAATGTCCGCGATTTCTCTTCGATCCGTACTTATTACTTATACTTGAGCCCAAATAAGAAGAAGGTACTTACTAGCCGACGAATTGAAGACTCTGCTGCGCATATGACTCTAACGGAACTCGTTCATTGGCTAATTCCCCTACACCTACTACTCCGCCGACCACGCGATCAGTGGCTGACGCGCAACAACATGCGCAGACCAAGTATTGCTCTGAGCTGACAAGAAGGTCCCCGGCGAGTCACAGAGGCAAGAGGGGTCTATCGTTCTGCATAGCAGTAGTAGTAGTGTGTGTGTGTGTGATCGCTTCGGCCAATAGAAGGCGCGCCCCCTCCGAGCCAACCAATCGGGCGCGCATTCTTGCCTACGTCACCGCATTCCTGCCAGGGACCTTCTTATCAGCTCAGAGCAATAAATATCTTCTTACTTGGGCCCAAGTATACGTGCTGTCTCCACGTTCTCCACGTTCGGCTTTCGATTGAACTCTCGGCCGGTCGCGGCGTTTGAATATTTAAAAGCTGAGGTAGTAGACCATAAAAAGTTGACGTAACAGAGTACACGGAACGAGCTTACGCCTGTCACTACATAATACGGATTTACTTATTCATCGACTCTTACTGGGTCATATTCGACTGTGTACTATATTATACACGTCGTGAAACATTTACGAATATGTATTATGTTCCTGTGTGGCCGCACCGACTGTTACCTATACACATAACGCACGTATATCTGTAGAACGCGCATCCCGCCATCGATATCTGCTTGTTCTTCGTTTAAATGCAAATCACACACATACTGTTTATCTATTATTTCTCGAGATCGAGTGAATTGTCATTTTTAATCGGCATTTTTAATCGATCGAGAAAAATTGAAAATTTATGATTTTTCAAGTCTATCAGAGTCGAGAAAAGTTTTAAAAATTTTGCGGCGAAACGCACAACGATTACTCGAACATTCTCTCTAGCAGAAGAATTCATACTGCCATGTTTAGATCGCAAATGTCTTTTTCCTTGTCGACAAGCAGTCGTCATTTTATTTGGCAAATCGATCGAGAAAAAATGAAAATGTATGATTTTTCAAGTCTATCAGAGTCGAGAATCGTTTCAAAAATTTTGCGGCGAAACGCACAACGGTTACTCGAACACATTCTCTCCAACAAAAGAATTCATCTGCGCCGGTGGCTCTCGTTTCTCGCATCGCATCGCGTCGCGTCGCGTCGATTCGAACCGTGTTCTCGTGTTCTGGTATCTATTCAAATGCAAAATTTGCTTTATGCATGCACGCACGATCGATAACGCGCGATATCGGTTACTATGAAGTACCTAACCGGAGTTATTGGCATTTAAAGTTCACAGCTGAACGTCTCCGAGCATATTGGTAAGCCTTTTTTCCGCTTATTTTTACACCTATCTGCTAACGGCTCAATTATTTGCGATAGTTCGGCTACTCGCGCTGCAAAAACACTAGGAAAAATTTCACAAATACTTATAGAGACAAATTTTTTCGTTCATTTTGCTCGAAAAATGTATGAGATCCAATTACCCGCCATGCACGGTTAAGAAATTGTGAGAGTGTTTTCGTGGAAATTGATTAAATAGTACTTTTTTTGTTCTAGTATACAGGGTGTTCATTTGAAACCTTTCCAGGCGAATATCTCGAAAAGTATGGAAGATATTAAAAAAGTGTAAAACGCGTGTCCAAGGTTTTCGAGAGGGAAAGAGGGGGGCAGTACCAGTTTCTTATTTGGGTGACGTTTTTAAGATCATTCGAAGGTCAACTTTATTTTTTCAAAAGGAAACCTATACTTTTTATTATGGGATCTTATTGTACGTAAAAAGACCAGCAATTATCGATGAAATTTTCAACATGTGTATAACTAACATAGATCTACAAAACATATATGTATTTTAAATTTTCACATTATAAGGGCCCAAGTAAAAAAGTTTTAAGAAATGCCTTTTTTATTTTCGCATGTAACCAAAGCATGTAAATGATAATTTTTGGAAAAATTGTTTTGCACATCATTTAATAAAACAATGCCTCTAATTGCTAACAAAACATCAGGTCATTTGGTACAATTATAAAAAAGTTATTCTGTTTTAAAGGGCGTAAGAACACTTTTGTGGGCCACTGTAGATAATAGTATGTATCGACACATTCGAAAGAAAATTACGCACGATTATCTGATAATATCATACCTGTATTCCAACAGTTTTGTGCATGACCCCTCTTAGTTAATTTACGTTCATTATTTTTTATTCTGTTATAAAAATTTCTGTAAAAGGGGACTCTGCGGTCAGTTTATAATAAATATAACAATAATAATGCAATACACATCAGTCACTTTTGTGTGAATCTCTTGATGGTAGTACACAGAGTGAAGGTTAATTAGGGCCCCGGTTTCGGACATCGTGCGTACCACGTGTGGGAAGACGGGAAGAGGGGTTTGGTTTCGCACAGGGAGAGGATTTCGTGCGACGCGCGTAAACAAGGCTGAGAGTTATGTCACTGTCGAAACACAGTGTCTTATGGCTATTTGTCGCGAACTGTAATTTGTGCAAGTGTAAATCTCGCACGATTCTTGCGACCTGCTCTCGTTAGCGTGCGCTCCTTTCGTCGTATTTTTTCCATTGCTTGCAAAAACGAATCATCTGTCTCGCGGCTACACCTAGGGTTCGTTTCCGTCTATCGAAATGCGACACAAGGACGCCACCTCGACGACAAAGAAAGAAGAGGCAGAGTAACGAATACACGTAGCTCGTGAAAAACAGAATTTGACGTAACACATATCGGCGCGGCGGACAGATGGCGCGGGAACAAAAGAGGGTTCCAGTTGCTTCAGACTTTAGACGGGCACAAAAGGCCGGTTGTCTCCCGCGAGATCTATTCATCGGGACGGCTGGCGAAACCTTCCTCGTTCGTCTTGGTTCGTCTTGGTTCGCCTTCGTTCGCCTGCGTTGAACGCTTGTCCCAGCATCGGAATCGCAATCAGAATCAGAATCGGACTCGGAGTTGGAGTCTCGCGGTCGGACCAGTCCGCGAACCAGTCTCCGCGCGAACACCGCAAACACGAACGCGTCTGCCGTGGCACAATTTCCGGTAATTACGATCGTTCCTCTGAAACGATTCGAAAGTTTCGACAGCGACCGAGGGGATCTAGATTCCAGAAAATTCGAAGCGTCCATCTATGGATATGTGGTGCAACCTGAGAACACTGGTTCGCTACAAGGAGTTTGAAACGCGATAGCAGGTATCGAAAGTGGATGACTCGAGTGTTTGCATATCGTTGAAAAAAGAAATCGAGAGTCAAACAAAAATCGAATCCACAGGTTTCATAGAATTTTTCCCGCGACTCGAGTTTGATATACGGTTTAAAATCAACGCTGATAAGTCGGTACTCCGTGCTTACGTATGGATCGCGAAAAAACTCGATCGATTAAAGCAAACAAAGCGTAATCATGATTATCGATATATTCCACGTATCGACTCTGAATCACGTAGAAATTGTTGACGTCGTTGACGTGCCTACGTCAACCTCTCGCAAATAGCTCTCCAGGAGATAAAAATACAACATAATAAAACCAGCGAGTAATATTGTTTCTTTTACCCGTGACAAGAAGAACAAGCAGGCGCCCGCATTTAGTATATTAATAATATTATTCGTCGATGCGTTATTTCATTTCCACCGTAGATACATCTTGGTGTACATATTCCAGTTTGGAATGAAAGTCGTGCTCGCAGCGAACGTTACACGCGAGGTTTCACCTTATTCGAAGATATTCGATGATTCACGGGGCTGATGATTCGGTTGGTAATCGGTCGCCGAGTGCCAACAGAATACATCAGCGAATCGCGAACGTAATCGACGGTTTATTTTGCGTCCGTAACGTTGCTGCGCGGCGGTTTGTTTGCTCAAAGAAATCGCGAGGCCACCGCGAAACGTTTCAGGAATTATCTGCGGATATTCCTAAACAACGTTGATAGACGGACGCGACGCGAGAAAACGTTGAGAAATCCTTCGAAATTTCTGACCAGTTGCTTATCGTTCGTACTTACTCTGAAAACTGGTCATTGATCGGATGTCACGGATCGGATCGAATCGAATCGAATCGGATCGGTGCGGCTAGACGCTGCGGTACCACCACCATGATCGTGAACAAGAATAATCGAATTGTCGCAGTGATTCTTCGAGGGGGGTCGTAAATCACGCGATGCCGCGCCGCGGTAAACCAAGTAGCGACCAATAAAATGCGTTCAGCGTTTAGAGATAAAGAGAGCCCGCTACTGGCGGTTTATCTGTGTCTCCCTCTCGTCGCGCGTTCCATTCTTTTTCGACGACCGAGCACGATTTGCAGATACGCGGAGAAATTGAAATCACGTAGACCGCTCTCTGCCGTCGCCGGCATGCGATTAAAATTCGGGCAATCGGTTTCCCGTCCCGTCACAATTCCCTCGTCACATTTTCCGTCCGCGTTACCTGCTGCGCGGGATTGTCAATCGTGCGGTGACGGTGAAACGTGTCGCATCGTAAAATAGCAAGCAAGTAAGTGTTTTCAAGACCGTTTCCGCGTAGACATCGAAAATCTATTTAACTGGTAACGGTAACAATTGAATTTCACAAACCATTGATTTTGCACAAACCATTGGTGGCTACGATAAAGAATCGTGGTATTAAAGTACCTAATATAGTAGCTCAAGTCTGGAATCTGATTATTACTTGGTTCGCGAGAAGCTCGAAGAATTGCCGGTGTGTCGATCCGACGCGATAAAAGGGCTAATTAAAAAGGGGTAGTGCGTCACGGCGACAAATGGTACGAGAGTATGAGAATAGCGCTTCGTTCTATTTTAGCTCGCGGACAAGTTAATAGAGTCGGCGTTAATTTTCTTTTTCAATTACGCGCTTGTGCGGGTCTCGTCCACAGAAGACAGCTCTCGAAAAGGGTTGGGGAGTTTGCCGTCCGAAAAACGCCTTTCGGACACGCGATCGACCGCGCGTGCACAGTGCACGGTACCGAGATTGAATCGGACAATTTCCTTCCTGTAGTCCCGGTAGAAAATGGTCAAAAATAATCATCTTTCCTTTCGATTCCGCGCGATGATTAGTTGCTAATTGGATGGATACTCGAAATTGTCGATTCTCCGACGACTGCGAGGTGGACTGTCACCATCTACATACCAACACATTGCACCGGTACAGTTCTTTCTTCCTTTCACGACGCGACACGGCTCGACTCGACAAACCTCGCGCGCGACACAGTATCCATCTTTCCTTCTTTCCGCCTTTGTTTCTTCCTTTCTTTCTCCGGGGCGGGCGCGAACGGCACGGTTCGACGACATGACACGACACGGCACAGCTCGACAAACCACGCGCCGCGCCGCGCTGGCCAGGCATTTCGTTGCGTCACGTCGATCGGATCCCAACATGTAATTAGAGATGAGTGAGAAGACCAACGATGCTAAGCCTCGTGTTTCAACGCGGCGCGATCCATCCAAAGTATGTATTGGATTGGAGTACATATATGGAATTGTCGTTCCACGGTGGATGCCCCAATCGGAAATATTTCCTGCCTCCTATCGTTGTTCTTCCGAAATATGATGTCCATATGGACGGTGATATATCGCTAAATCGCATCGTTGGCGAAGTAGTCAGAGTGATTAGCAATAACTTGTATCGAGTCGCGAGTTATGCGCGAACCGCGCCCGCGCCCGCGGAAGACGTTGGAAATTTTCATTTGTCTCGTCGTTCTCGCGATAATTGAAAATAAGGAATAATTCAACGAAATCGTATACAGCTGATGTACGGCCGAGACGAGGTGACGCGACGTATACGCCTGCAGGAGCAAAGACCGAATCGAAACTATTATCTTACGAACCGCGAGCTTGCAAAATTCTGGAGTCGAGAAACTTTGAAGGTACGCGAAATAATATCTGGGAGACACTTCGAAAGCAGATATCCGGTAAAACGGAGCGTCGTTTCATATTACACGACAAGAGTATTGAGATCGAGATACCAAAAGTATCTTCCGAACCGCGTAAGAATATGTTTTCATATTATTTTTCGATTCCGTGGTTCGAGCTGGACGATGTCACTTCCGGGAAACATTTTATCGGTCATTGAATTCTGTATACATATATTGTTGGAATAAATCTCTCACGAGATTCCCTAGAATAAAAGAAAAGGAAAAGGTTGTATCGGTAATTGAATCCTGTATATTGTTGAAATAAATCTCTCGCAAGATTCTCTACAATAAAAAGAGAATACATACATAAATGATTGCATCTATTTGTTACGCTACTTGTGTACCTACACCGTTCACGTTACGCCATTGCATGACCACGTTAACGGCGCGGCGAGCTGCGCCGGGACGGTGTTCAACGAGTTCCATTGGAAACGGTCCCTCCGGGTGGACGCTTGCCGCTTTGCCGTTACTACTTACTACTGGCAAGTCAGTCGCGTTACTGTCGCGTAGTTGTAGCGTCGCCCCTTGATCGTGATCATATTGTTAGCGACGAGATCCCTCGCTCTTTTGGTTCGCGAACAAACGGTCTCGCGATTTTCATCGTCCTGACTTACTCTTAACGGATAATAGCGTTCGTTTCCCTTTTTTCGCACTTTTGTTCCCAAGCTGGTTCGCCGATTCGCCGATTCGCCAGTTCGTAATCTGATATTATTCTTATCGGAGAGGCGCGGCGCGGCGTTACGACGAGGGAAGATTGTCTTTCATCGATTCTAGGTAGGTGGGTACTGTAGGTACTGTTCCGATGCTCGAATCGTCTGTTTCTATTTATCGAGTCGCCGATTGCTCGGCCCATTCTTATCTCTCAGATACACAGTTTTATAGATTCGCTCGATCGACGCGAGGTTTCGCGCGTGCGTGCTCCAAATGATCGCTCTTGTTCATCCTTCTTTCGTAGAAAATGTGTAACTCGAGATTGCCGTCGCGTGATTTTCTCAGGAAGCACCGAGGATGTACGCTTCGGAGTCGATCGATATCGATCTTGCACGCCTGTCTCGACCGGCTGTTTATGTTTCGTCTCGTTACGATTTACGATCGACGGAAATTGACGTTTACAACGATCGTCGTTGATTGTTGCAGCCAGCAGAACGGAGCTGCCATCCCAGCGACTACTCCACATGTGGACATCGCCGTCCCGTCTCAGGATCGGCCGAGCACCCAGGAAAAAGACGACACCCTAAAGCCGATAGCTGCTCCCAGCAGCTACCGCGATCGGTGAACGATGGATAACACCAGGAGGAAGTTGTCATTCCTCGGGTTTGGCAAAAGGGTATCGGTGAGTACACTTATTCCAATATCTCCCTCGCGTTGTGTCTCGTCGCGTCTTTTCAGTAGGGGCGAACGTCAGAGTTGTGCAAAAATTTTATTTCAATAAAAATTTCGAATAAAGTGGGCTTTTTTTCTTTTTTATCAGAAATTTTTATTTACATAAAATTTTTGCCCAACTCTGGTGGACGGGTACTCGGAAACTTGAGGTACACAAAGTCCAAATCGAGTCGGGTCTGGGACCCGAAAAGCCATAAATGCGTAAAGATCCGCAGTCTGGTCATAGATTTTCGGAGACCCGTGAAAATTAATCAATGAACGTACTTCAGAGGGATTCCACGGTGTTTCGGTTTACAATTGGTCCACAAACCATTGACACACTCCCAATAGTATTCTTCCCAGTTGTTTTCGCGACGCCGAATAAGATTGGAATTCGTTCGGGATGACAAAGCGGACGATATTTGTTCAGCGCGTTGCATAAGTCTGCGGGATTGAATCCAGATGCGTGTCGATTATATTCCGAACGATTAAATATAAGGTCGCACGGTTGCGGGATTGGCGGTTTAATGACGTCGTTGCTTGCGCGAACATATTTTGTAACACACGCATCTCACCCTCTTTGTACTTCGTTTGCGTTTATTGTACCGCACATAGGAGATAGCGCCGCACACTGAACCCGATTCAACAAGTACGCGATATTTTGGGAAAAATCAACTTTCAAATTTTCGACAATTCAATTAAAGAAATTAATCAAAACGGTTAAACAAATGTGAAATATATTAAGTTAGAAATTATTGAGAAGGAATTATTTTTTTAAATATTCAGTTTGAATATCATTGCAATATCTTTAGAGTTAAGATTGGCGCACACTAGACCGCACCGCTCCGCTCCGCGACTGCACGCCGACCGCCCGCTACCGCCGTTTTGACTTTCTTCTATTAGTTTCAATGGGAGTGCGCACACCTAACTTTGTAGCGGTGCGGAGGCGTGCTGGCGCTGTGACGTTGCTGTTAGTTGTGCGCACTCCCATTGAAACTAGGGCTGTAACTTTCCCGAAGCTTCGAAATCTTCGACCTTCGAAGGAAAGTTACAGCCCTAATTGAAACTAATAGAAGAAAGTCAAAACAGCGGAAGCGGGCGGTCGGCGTACAGTCGCGGAGCGGAGCGGTGCGGTCTAGTGTGCGCCTACCCTTATTCAAACTGGCCGTGCCAGGCCGCACAGTGGGCGAGAAACCGATCTTTTTGGACATAAACCGACTTGGAAAAAAACGCACTAATGTATCTCTTCTCTTCCAACCTACGGATTCCCAAACCCACCACATTCCAATGAAAACATAATCAGCAATATCTGTTATTTGGAAAATTTTTAATTTTTGCGCCGCCTTCGAAAAGAGATTGTATCGTATTTAAATTCGTGTGTATTTACATAAATTAAATGGAAATTATTTAATACTTCTTAGTGCGTTTTTTCGATGATTTTTTTTTTAAATCGTACGCATTAATCAATCAATCATGATTAAAATTTTAATCGATTAATGCCCAACTCTGGTCTAAGAATGAAATTATTGTCCCGGAAAAACGTCGCTTCCCTTTTTTAGAATGATCGTCCCGATTCGCCACTTGTGATAGCGTCACAATTGATCATCACTAAACTGCGGATCTTGATGCAAAATAAAAAATGTTTGCATTGATTGCAAGACACAGGAGCCAAATAAAAATTTAATTCTTCTTTTAATTATCTTATTAAGGTGAAACTACTACACTGTTGGCCTTAAATCTTTTAAATACCTCCACGGTTTTAAATTGTACGTACCCATTTTTGTCATAAATGCATCAAATCCGCAGTCTACTCACAATTGAACCCGCGGGCCTGGACGATCTTGTTTACCCATCTTGTCTCGAGGAGTACCGCTGTTGTAACATAGTGTTTGAACGAATTTGATCGAGTTTGATGAGTTTGACGAGTTCACGCGAGTCCACGCGAACCTTGTCAGAGTTTGAATAGCTCGCCTGCCGTCCTCGACGCAAAGTGTCACCGTGGTTGAGCACTTACGCAAGGCCGGAAGCCGTAAATTCGATTACAAGACCGGTGTCAATCGCGGCCGCAGTATCATAAAGGTTGATTGCGCGCGGCGAGGCTCAACGAAAAGCTGCTGGTCTAGCTTTTATGGGAGAATGCTGCTGCACGTTGATCTGCCGGAGAAAGATCCATTCCATGGTGACGTCCGCACCCGTCAAGGTGATTATTCTTTCCACTGTCGGTTGCCCACTGTTCTCCATTCTTCGTTTACAGTTATTCTCTCGGTCCATGCTCCTTTTACCCCATATACACTGGCATTAAACGTCGAATCTCTTCGCAGCTGTATCGTGTGTTCAAAACTCCGTACGTTTAGCGTTCATCTTCATTTTAGATCCTTGGTACGCGCGCGCCTAACTACCCTAGACAGCTCTAGATAGTTCGAGCTTTAAACTATCGAAAGGGCAGAAGCGTACCTGAAGAAGGTCGGCCCGATAATGGGAGCACGGATCATCATCTGAGAGAGGTTATTTTTACCACTCGGTCGAGTAAGCACAATCCCTTTCCCCTTTCTCTTTCTCTCTGTTTCCGTTGATCCGTTACCGCCAGCAATACCGTGGAGTTTCTCATTGTCGCGGACAGCTGAAAGCTGTGTCTCGAAGGGAATAATGCCGCCTTCCTCACCTTCGAATTCATTTCGAACTATGTAGCTACTACATGTAGTATCGGACAGTCGGATTTGTACGCTTTCGGAGGACTTCCGAGATATGGTACATATCAACTTAAATGGCCCATAGGTGATGCAATCTGAATGACAATTGCAATGTTTGCGGTGCGGTTGTACAACTTGTAGAACGACGCAGTTCGATGTACGACAGGTTTCACCGTTTGCGACATGATTACTTAAATCTCTCTCCAGGGACCATAACTGTTATAACCAAACAGAAAAAATGTCATAGCATAACAAGTATTTCATTGACTAAAATCGTATTGGTTACAAATAACGATTATAAGTAACCGAAAATTTATCGATATTTTTTAATCATTTTGTTCTTCGAATCTCCTTTATATGTTGTGTACATTATCTCAAGTTTCAATGATAATCAACTTTTTTAGAAAATTTTATAATAACTGTTATTTTTGGTCCCTGCTTAAATCACCACGAAAGAAGTAGTAGTTATGACATTTCCTTGCAAACATTAAAAGAAATACGCCCGAAAGCGACTCTAGAATTATTGAAAAAGTAAATAGATCTTCATAGAAAGTTCCAGTGGCCAAATATCTCAGAGTAACAATCAATCTTTCTTCAGCACTAATTGTTTCACTCATATTTCTGGTTTATTTTGTAATTTTATGGCGAAGTAATACTTGTGAAAAATGGAAAGCATTTCCGTCCATTCTTACGACGCTATTTCCTGTATCTCGCAGAGTATACGGAATCTCTCTCCCTTTCTTTCTCTCGTTTCGCAACGCACAGGAACAATGGCAGACGTTAAGGAATGGTTTCGAACATTCCATTAATGTCGTCGATGATCGATTGATCGTCGCAGTGAAGAACGCGTCAACGGTGCTGACCTATCGGCGCGCGGTAATGGCGCTCTATCGAGTCTCGCCATATCTCGCTGCAAGGGGAGAGAGAGAGAGAGAGAGAGAGAGAGAGAGAGACATTTGATTCGCTTTGATCGAACTGTGATTATCAAAGTCGATTAAACCTCTCCTCGGCCGACCGTAATAGCGCGTCGATAATTACCGACTGGAACGCAACGCTGGACTCGTGTACATCGCGTTCGCGCGTCGCGTCGCGTCTGATGAGAAGTACATAATGGTTTTCACGAGATTTCCAACTCGAGTTTCGACTAAGTATTTAGTTCTGATAGAATATACAACACGATATGATACAAAATGTTGGTTATAAGGCGTCGTTTTTCAATTATTAATGAACGAGTGAAAATCATTAATTCTTAGTTCCACTAAATACCTCAATAAAAATTTTATATAAATTTTTTCAATAAATATAAAAATCTAATTAATTTATCTAAAATTAAACCTTAATTGGTTAGAACGAACTACATATAAACGAGCTGTCTATAAATGTAACTTCAATGCAATTAAAGTCGGAGAAATGTTCAAAATATAAAACAAAATTTTAATTTGTAGATCTTGAAAATATGATCGTAAAACACAATGACAATTACGAAGATAGCTTGCGGCGGTAAAAGCTCGTTCTGCCTCTACACTTGTAGGTCAAAAATTTGCGGGATTTCGCATCACGTATTTAAGGGGTTACACCACCCCTTGGAGATTAAAAAAAAATCGATGTTTTTAAATTTTAAACGGTAGGACAACGGATAACTCGGCCATTTTTAAATATTTTTTCATGAAATTTACACAATGTATCCTTTAATGTATGCCCTAATCGTATATAACAATAAAATAACTGTCACAGTCATAGTTTCGTAGAAAAATATTCGTAAACTCTAATGTCATTTGGGCCGTCTCAGGGTGGCGTAAGAATGCGGGACCAAAACATGACGCGAGATCCTGCGGGATTGCAAGCCTAGTCTCGACATCTCTCAGGATATATCAATCAAATCTCCGACATCGCGTTCCGAAGATCGCAAGAATGTGTCGTGAATCGAGGACAACGTGCGTTGGAAAATTGCCAAGGGAGCAATCGATTATCAAAGCAGATAACCTACCCTTTAAGGATCTTCAGGGACCCAAAAATTGCGTTACTTCTAGCTTTGGCGGAACGTTGCGTTGGGTGAAATTTGGCTCGAGTATTCTCCGATAGCTGTTCAAGGAAAAAAGAGACAGCAAATTTGCGGTCGGAAACAAGAAATATGAGAATATGTACATACTGACGGAGAAGGTCGAGGCACGAGCGAACGCACGCCTTTGCCCAGGGAAGAAAACGCGAGCGGGAGAACCGCGCGGAATAACAAACGGCGCATCGATTTTCATCCAGCTTTTCATCCAGTGGCGGAGAGGTCGAGGGAGAGAGAAGAGGGACGTTGAGAGCAGAGAGGCTGTGTGGTTCAGGTTCAAGGTCGCTGCAGCAGGAAGCGGGACACCCATGTGTGCGCGCGAACCTATACGTTGCAGCATTCAGTTTGCAGCTTGCGAGAGTCGACGTTGCGCCCGCGCCCACACCCGGTCGATTGGGAGAGTGCTATCCTCTCCTCTCTCTTCGACTCTCTCACTCAACCCTCTCTTCCAACTCAGTATCTTCCGATTCTGGTGCATCGTTTCTCGATCTTGTTGGTTTCCCGGTGCTTGGCGCACTTCCGTTAGCTGACGTGATCGATGCGAACAGACTGGTTCAAAATAGATTTCCATTTTTCACCCATTTTTCCATCAACTTTTCACTGTGCGGAAACGTCGCCGTTCGATTCTGTTCGATTTCTCTCCGCGTCGGAATTTTCACGCGCAACGACATATTTATTTATTGAAGCGCTAGATTGCTCGAGAAGGTCGATTCGCCGAGTTTCGCGGCCGCGAATGATGCATTATGCAACGCGGATAGAAATTCGTGTACGAGACTGCTTCCGATTCTGGGTTCGCGACGGAAGTCGTGTCCGTGTCACTCAAATTTCGTGGCATCGCGACATCGACCCGTTCCGAAAATAAAGTTCACCTTTGCCTGGTGCGCACGGTCTATGGGAACAGTTACTCCTCCGATTGGCCATAATTCATACCGCGATGTCGATCAACTTCATAATTCACTAGCCCACCGCAGCTGCGCGCTCGATGCGGTCGATTAATAATGCATTCGCATTCGCAGAGTTTTGATTAACCGTCGCGTCGCGCCGCGCTGCGACTCGCGTTTATTCCGTCCCAGAGACGCGACGAACCAATTCGATCTAGAAACAATTAGGATATTTCGGACCTGCAGCCCTTTTCTATGGATCGGGGATACTCGCTCGACAAAACGCGTCGAGAGTTCTCTGTGTACAATGCGCGCAGTGAAATAGCTGGTCGGTTAAGATCGAGGAAAATCGCGGCTAGGTATTTACCGATTGTAAGGTAAAGGCGCCAGTAATTGACCTCGTATCAGCAGTTGACCATTTTTCAGGAAAACGTGAGAAATAATGTTTCTGGATGTAATAATCTTTCGAAAAACAATCTTTCTGACACGATTATTAAAGATGCAAAATATCTATATTTGAATAAATCAATTATTTTCAAGCAGCATCTGCACGCATAGAGTCTCTTCATTTAATACTATTTCTACCAAAAGGTGCCAAAAGACACTTTTCAAATTTTTATTTAACATTATTCTCCAAGTTCAATCAATTCTCCACAATTCATTTTTTGGCTTTTCGTACAATATATAGTGTCATATATCATTTTCCTTCAGCTCATCCTGGATCTAAAAATGTGCATATGGTATACTTATTTCTACCATGAGATATTTTTTCACACCATATCCATTATAATCTGTAACGGTGGAAAAAAACATTAAACGTCTTCCAGGAACCATTTATAATAACACAAAATTTAGGGTCGATATGACTGACCAAATGGCGCGAAAGTATAGTGTGAAATGTAAATGCCGTAGATGGCCTATGCATGTATTTTACAATATCCTCGATTTAACCGGAATAAACAATAAGCATGGGTACTGTACAAAGAAACGACAGGTGAAAATATTTCGCGCATCAATGTATCAATAAGTATATTGCTCAAATTATCTATATTTAACTGATAATTTGAAATCCCGACGACAATTTGGGCAATGATTTGCATTCAAACGCAAAAGTAACAAAAATTACCTTTTTGTCGAAATAGGTATACACAAAATCGTGGTAGAAATAGTGTTAATAAAGGATAAAAGGCGTTTACTATTATTCACCCGGAGAATTTTTCTTAACTGGTCAACTATTGGTGCATTCAACTTAGCAGTTCATAAACGATCGAATACCTGAATACCCGAACGATCGATTAAGAATTAGGTAGAATCGGACGATTCGATACGGTCCCGAAAGTGACGAGGTCGTGTGCGGACACTCGTCGCTATCGGTCGATAAACCAGTATCGCGAGCTAGGCCTAGGTCGGTTCGTGCCTCGTGCCTCGAGCCTCGAACTGGTCCGGCCCAGGTCGTCAGTTGATCCACCAGTCGAGAGCTTTCTCTACTACTAGGTCGACGAGACCAGCACCCCCGCAAACTCCCTTTCTCTCTCTCTCTCTCTCTCTCTCTTTCTCTCTGTCTCTCTCTCTCTCTCTCTCTCTCTCTCTCTCTCTCTCTCTCTCTCTCCTACTCCCTTCCTTTCCCTTACGCCTTACGCATTCTCGGCGATTCTTTCTCCGCTTCGCCTGGTTTTCTCCTTCCTGTGGACATTGAGTGACGCACGGAGACCCTCCGGGGCCAGATTTCACGGCCGACCGACACTTGTTGCGTCCCTCAACGTCGACCAATGGCCAGCCGTCTTTCGATACACCCACTTCCGCAGCTATTCCCACCGAGCGACAGCTTTTTTTACAAAATTCCTATTTTTGGCGGAGGCAATCGACCGAAATCGGTTAAAATTACTTGTGTAATGAACGATCAAAGTTTCCGACGCAAATAAGGACAGAAGACAAAGAACTTCCCATACGCTGTTCCTCATTGCGTTCAAAACTTTCATTGTCCATTACACAAGTAAATATCATTGGAATTATATCATGTTTGGTGTCATTTTCATTAAAAAATGCCACGAATATGTTGGTCAAAATCCGATAAAAAGATAATGAAGAATAAAGAAGTTTTGTGATTGGATTAGTGTTGTCTCACCGATATACACGAGCCGTATAATGTCATACTTTTCGGCGACCGAGGCCTCTCGAGCTTCACGGGCCCTCAATGGGGCACACCCCACAGAAGTGGGGATAGTTCTAGGACACTTTTCAGCCAGACATTTGGGACATTCATCGATAAAATACTGAAAATGTAGTATGTTGAAATTTTCCTAATATTTTTGCTATTTTAAATTACGTCTAAATCCGCAGTCTATTGATTATACACCATTACATTTAATAATGTAGACACTATCGTGAACAATGGTACAGCAATTTCTATTGTTGACTCGACTGCCAAGGGTTAACTTGACGCGAAGGGATCTCCCGAAGCAAAAACCTGTTGTTCGTGTCGTCCCTTTTCCCGCATCATCCGCGCTAGGATGATTCGGCGGTTTCGGTGGTTTCAGCGGTGTCGGCGATGCGCCAGGTCCGGTTTAGGTGTTTCTCGCGCACAGGCCAGAATCGCCAGTTGCAGTTGCACTTACAGTCACAGTAGCGATTCCGGTTCCCGGGATAAGGTTGAACGTCCGCGTGTAAGAGAGAAGGGGTAGGTTTTCGGTGGTGCGTCGAGGAGGACACGGCAACGGCAACGGCAACGGCAACGGCAACGTAAACATGAACGCTAACAGCTAGCGGTAGCGATCGCGCTACCGCGTATGGGGTTGGTATCGACCGAGGGTAGCCGGGAGGTCTGCATCCCGCTCGCCGCGCTCCCTCCCTGGCGCATCCCCATCGGTGGTGTCGGTGGTATTGGAGGGGTCTCGGCGGGTCTCTGTTTGTCGGCCGGTGGCGGCGCTATTCTCTCCGTCAGTGCGAGTTCCCTGGCAGCGAACACGAGCACGGGCACGGGCACGGGCACGGGTACGAGCACGGGAACGGGCACAGGAACAGGCACGGGCACCAGCCGACCGGCGCAGCGCGGCGGCCGGGCAGTTATTCGGCCCGGGATGCCATGCCCGAGGCTGCCGCGAACTCCTCCGGGTAGTCGTTCTTGCAGCGAGCGTCCGGAAAGGTTCTCCGTTGGCTGCGCCGCTCTTCGCGGACGAGCCACCAGGTGACATCGGGAACCATCTCTCTCCCCATCTCCCTTCACGGAGATGTTCTCCCAACGTTTAGCCAACGGCCTCCAGCTCCCCTTTCCTTCTCGTCGGCATCTTCCGCTTGGTGAACGCTACTCGATCAACGAGGATGATTTTTCCATCCAGTTGTTATGGGCGCAAAGAGTGAAAGTGTCGGTGAAAGTCGGGTCAGAATAATGGTGGTGTTCGATCGGTGGTGGTGCAGCTCCCCGAAACTTGATTGAACGTGGAAAAATGCATTCGCACGTTGCCTCGTCGCTCTGGAACCGTCCAAGTTCGCATGGGCCAGGTGCCGCGCCGCGCGCCGTGTCAGGGACCGTCGGGGGTGGACTCTGTGCCCTTGGATACCAGTAACCATTGTTCGAGACCTTCCTCCAGAACTCCCCGACTCGGCATTCGAGACTCGCGCACCGCTAAATGATCGGCAACCGGTGAAAACGCGCCAGTTCGATACGGTGACCCACCCGTTACGCGATGTTCGCGCGCTTTCGATTGCTCTTCCGGAATCCAGTCACCTCGGCCTTGCTCGCGTTCGGAAGACTACCTCGATAACCCTCGCTCTGCCGTTGCTTCGATGTTCTTTCGATCTCTGATCCTTTCCGATCGTCTCGGAACTTGAACGGAACTTGGTCGTCTTCGTTGTTCGAATCTGTCGGCTCTCGACATCGTTGCTTGTAGCAAAGACAGGGGCTGGTTAAACGGTTTACAGATCAAAAACTCTCGAAGATGTTGATTCTTCAACTATCGAAAGATAAATGAGAAATAAGAATAGAAATGTGTCGACAATCGACCCGAGACTGGCAAAGAGACACCGCTACAATTTGATCCACGGTATCGGCAACTTCCGTACTTCGTACCACTTCGAGTTAGACGACGCGCGACGCCCATAAAGTACCTCGAGCTTTCGGCTACGGTGTCCCCCGCTACACTGAGAAAAAAATCCTGTCGAGAAAAAAAAAATATATGTTGATTCAATAAGATGTACTATTGAATAGTGCCAATATCATATGAACTTATATTTTAATATTTAATACTATTGAATTTCAATAGCAAAACTCATTTCCGCCAATCATATAAGCCAATAGCTTGACCATCAATGTTTTCAAAAAAAATAAGATATGGCCTCAAACCAATTCCAGTATAAATCAATACATTTCTCAAATTTTTTTAACAACATATCTGATTGAAGGAAAAAAAGAAATACTACGAATAATAATATATACGGTATTGAATCAAATAATATTTTCAATCATTTCATGATAGACAATTCAAATACATCACGATTTGCTTCTAAATTTCATACTATTGAAAAGAATACATTGATATTCATCAAAGTAAAAAAATTACAATAACACGCGTGTTATTGAAGTAACTACTTTTTTTCTCTCAGTGTATTCAGTGTAGGAAATAAGTAGGACACCGAGAGTTCCACCAGAGGTGGACGAACAGAAAAAGGTGCAGTCGCCTTCCTATCCACTTGCACGGTTTTTTTTCGAGCAGAAACCGTCGGCTTGTTCCCTAGACCTTTTCCAACTAAATTGTCGGAAGCCGTCGAAGGTCTCTGACATTTTAAAATAAATTCATCGGTATCTATCGCGGTATGTAACAACATTTTTATTTGTTTCCGTACTGAATCGTGCCAACAGACGACCCGCTTTTCCCGCTCGGTATATCGTGACGTAATTCGGCCCGGACTCGGGATTTTACACGGTACGCGGAAAACGGAAAGCGAAAAGCGGAAACGCGACTGTGCGGCGCGACACGAGGCAACGACGCGACGATTGTTCGTCACTCGCTGATAAACGACGATATTAATCTACCGATTTTCTCCTCGAAATTTGTCGACGTTTCTCGTACAATCGACGGAACGGACGTTGTCCGAATCCTTCAGCTGCGTAAACGACACCCTCTTCGAGTAACCCTAAGCGTAGGTGGCTAGCTTGGTTCCCTAGATTTTTTTGTAGAAATTTGTTTAGGAGGGATTCTTTATATCGCGAGTGATATACATAGATTGTTATCCAGTATCGACGGAGGAAGATCGCGGTCGTAAATTTGTCGGAGGAACCAATTGACGAAGTAATATATTCTAGCAAAAATATTAATCCCGATAATTATTCGATTATCGCAAAACATGTTCCGTTCGTTATCGGTTGTACGGCAACGTGGATCATATGGTCGACGAGTGGACTCGTCCTCTCCGTATAATGGACCTAATACATATTACTAGACAGCGGGTTGTGTATGCGTTTATGGGAAAAATGAGTAGGTGTAATTTAAGGCAGTAAAATATTAGACAAATTTGAAGACATTGTTATACATGTTATTGGGTTGGAACGAAAGTTCGTAGCGTTTTTAAATTAAAACTCGAAAAAAAATAAAAAAATTTTTTTAAAACCAAGCTTATATTAAAATCCACTAAAAAGGAAAAAATAATTTTTTCCTGGTTCTCCACAAAATACCGAATCCAATTAAATGATTAATAATATTTTTCCCCAAAATTTCAGCAAGATTGGACTGTGGGAACAGGTTTAAAATTCGATTACAAGATTTAGAACGATTTAGAACGATTTAGAAAGATTAAGAACACGGCAAGTTAATATAAGCGTGGTAAAATTGGGGGTAGTTATATGTACATAGATTTGTTCAATAACTTATTTTCCATTCTCTTTTATTACCTTCCGGCATCTCTTAGGTGACTTATCATGTTATTCGATAAACCTATGAATAAATATCTTAATTTTATCTTTGAATTTTGATTTGAAAACGCTACGAACTTTCGTTCCAACCCAATATTTTCAACCTGTTATACCTATTAATAAATGAAATTTAAATCTGTGGAAGTGCTCGATTTTTTCGTGATTTTAATTTTTTACAACCAGAGTTTACAACGGAAAAATCTGAAAATGATATCTAATATGTGGTTGTCAGTATCCGAAATGTGTCAGATTTTTTTCAGAATTTTTAATTGTCAATAAATAGGGAAAATGGGCCATAAACTGGTTTTCCAATTTTTCTCGATAACTACCCTTACAGATGAGATATGGGGCTGAAACTTGGCGGAGAGGGGTCTTTTTGGGTAGGCTATCGAATGGTCCAAGCTCGATTAAAATCCTGTCGGAGGCGAATTTCACCACCAAACCCGGACAAAAATTCCGATTTTGCATAAAGATCCGTTGTCTACATATTACGAGTACGCGACATTTTCGAGCACTGCGATCAACGATTCGAACGTTTGTATTTTGTATGTGACAGGTCGACGGTCATGGCACGGAAACGGGACCGGAACTCGACGAGGAGATGGAGAAGGTTTTCGCGATGGACGCCGGAGAGAAGTTCGACGTAGCTCGGCTCGGATCGCCCTCCGAATCTGGTGGATCCGACCGAGATCGAGATCGAGACCGAGATCGAGATCGAGACCGAGATCGCGACCGAGGGCCACTACCGCGATATAACGACCGCGACTTCAATCGTACGTACATATTTCGATAACTTGTTATTCACAGAATGCTGACACGTGGTTTGATTCCTTCGATCGGGCCAATCCGCGATCGGAATCGGGCTTGTCCCGACACTTGGCCTTTCGAAACGTTAATGTTTCGCGTTTTTTCTTTCCAGAACATCGCAAAAGAAGTTACCCTCATCCGTACATACCCCTGAAAAGCCTCCATTCGAGATCCATGCGACGGCATCTGTCACCGTAAGTCGTCAAAACTCACAGAATTCAACGCACAGTAGGGTAAAAGCGTCAATAGTTGACCAGTTAACCCTTGTTTAGTCAACCAAAGTGTATAGATTATTAAAACCCTTTCTGTATTTAACATGTTTGCGCCTGCGCAAGTTCTCATTATGAGACTATAAATTCATATATTAGCGAGTAAAGAATGTACATTCAAAGAAATTTTGTAATATTTTTAGAGGAACATTAACAAATTGTCGAAAGAAATACAGTAAATGGGTACCCACCCACCCGGTTGACTACACAAGGGTTAAGAAAAATTCTCTGCGTGAATAATAGTAAATGGTTTTTACCGTTTATTGAATAGAGAGAGAGACTCCATGCGTGAAAATGCTGTTTGAACCTCTTACGTCTTACATCGTATAACAAAGCTAACATTTTGAAAAATTATATTATTCATATTTCATACACATTTTTGAAAATTCAATAATCGTGTCAGAAGTTGACCATCCCTTTACTTGGAACGATTACTGCAAATTATAAATAAGATGGCAAATACGAACGAAAAGAAGTTAATACCGTATAAAATCTAATCTAGGAACAGACTAGGTAAATCTTTCGTGGTTTGTTTGTTCTTAATTAATATTAGTAACTGTGTTTATCTATCGCGCCTTTTTCAAACAATTATTACGTCCAGAAAAATTATTTTTCACGTGTTCCTAAATAATGGTCAACTACTATGAGGTGAATTACTGGTGCCTTTACCTTACGCTTACGATTTGTAAAAAGAGAACGAGAGAAAACTGCGAAGGAACAATGTACGACTTTATTCGAATGTCGCGTCGTTGCTTCCTCGTGAGACCGATAGGTGGTCGTAAAGTACGTAGTAAAAGAAGCGAGAAGCGAGGAATGAAGCGGAAGGAGAAACAGGAACAGAAAGAGTGAGAGAGAATAGGAATGCGCGTATTTTACAGCGAAGGATCCACAGCGGAAGTCGGCCTAGAAGAGGAGAACGGTCAGGTACAGGTTGGCAATGGCAATGGCAACGGCAACGGCAACGGACAGGAAGCAGACACTATGGACAACGGGTTGTCGTCGAGCAGCGTGCGCGACGTCGACGAGGAGACCGCGGAGGAGACCGCTGAGGAAACCGCCGAAGAGGCGGAGAACGTGCTCAGCAGTGAGAGCGAAGCGCCGATCTCCGAGAGAGCTGCTTCCGGTTTCAGCGACAGCAGCCCTCCCGTTGGTAGTCCGCGGGTGCAGTTTGAGAATATCAAGGAGGAGGATGTGTCCCCCCACCCGTCGAAACGGGACGAGCCACCCGGTTCGAACGAAGCAGCGTCCGTACCCGGCGCACCCGTGCCTCACGACGAAGACCGGAAGTGTCGGCGACACCAGAAATACGAGCACAAGTAAGTGGAACGCGTAGCACTCTTCGATCGCTATCTCGGTCGATCGGAGTGCGATCTTGATATACACTACCGCTCAAAAGTAACCGGATACTTCCTTGTTCTCTGAAAACGTAGTATACTCCGCAACAAAACGACAAGACACCTGTAGGTTAAAAAAAAATTTTTTTTTATCTAGAGTTGTCTTATCGTTTTGTCGCGGAGTGTAATTGATTATAAAAAATCAGGTTGTTTGGTACAATTATAAAACAGTTATTAGTTTTTAAAAAGTGTACGAATGCTTTGTACACCCACTGTAGGTAGTTTTTAACTTAAAACGTTAGATATTCCATAAGAAAGTAATAAAGATCGATTTTAGTCACTATTTTAGATGGTTGAGTAAGTTTTATGCGTTGCGGTTACACATTTTGCAAGTGTCTCCGGATACTTTTGAACGGTAGTGTAGGTGCCTGTAACCGAGTGGTCTCGACTCGTGTTCAATTACCAAGATAACCATCGGGGTGTTTGAACCCCGCTATCGCCGGATTAGCAGCTGTTCCGAGGCTTTTCGGAAACGGGAATTTACCGGTACCAAAAACAGAAACGCGACCGGCTCGGTGAAGATTGCGGGAATTCAGGGAAACCGTAAATCGCTGCGAAGCAGAAACTCGTTTCCGTTCGGAAAGGGATGTGCGCGCGCGCACGAGATCTGGGTTCAGGTATTTTGGCGCGATTCAACTGTACCTGTGACAAGCAACCTCCTCCGTTCCTCTCCCGAGGCGCGATATGCCAAACGACCGTCACCCACGATAATGTCCGCGATGCCAAAAACGCGAACGCGGCAACTATCTATCTATCTACGTATATCCAAACAATGGTGTTACGCTGTTTTAAAGGTTCGTCGCTTGCTAGATGAATTACGAGTAGTCGCCCAACCGCGCTCGGAAAAACATAGTGCTCGTTTATAAATAGTATCGCAGCCTTGCGTCATGGTTATGAAAACTGCGGTAACAATGTCTAGTGACGACCAACAGATTTTCTACTTCCACCGCTTTCGTTGCCATTTCTCGTTTCTCGGGACGACGGAACACGTGCAGTCTGCGACGCGTGATTCTCGCATCGGAAAACCAAAATAGCTTCGCGTTCGATGGAAATCCATGCTTAACCCCTTGTCGTATTTTAACGAGACTGACTCGCGATTAAGATTTTAACAAAGTCTAACAAATACGAATGTTACGCCTTTAATTTTCGATTAAATAAAATTTGATTCCTTTGTAGTCGATGTTTAAGCATTAAAGTAAATGTAGTCATACTGAAAATCTAGATTTTCTTTTATCACATTTTTCGGGATAAAGAAAATCGTAAGAGGGATTCGCTTCGAAATAGCGTTGAATTTTAACTTGAAAGTTTACCCTTGTATTTGACAACTCGAATTTATTGTACGATCGGCTGACGAATGGAAGAATGGAATGGAAGAATGATTGTTCGATCGGTTAATGGAATCGGTATTCGAAAATCGAAACGGCTTTCGAACGTCGTCCAACTTCCTCGTTGCTTCGTTAAAGAGTGTTCGCGTCGGAGAGTCGTTACGACCTTGCCCGTAATAAACGATCGAAGCACATCGCCGACTAATTTCTGTGCAGCGCTGATCGAGGATCGCGCGCGCCGCGTACATACTTACACGTGGTTGGACGCATCGCGAGAGCATCGATCGGTAGCAAATCTCGATTCGTCCCGATTATCGCTCCCGGTACAGCGCGGCTCTTCGTTCGCATTTCGCGAAGGAACCCTCCTCCGCTTTCACAATCTTGTCAAGTCTTCACCAAAAGTTTTTTCAAGTACTCTCGCTATTTGGTCATTCCACGCGAAATCGGACTTTTTCGAGTACCGTTTCGGATTTTGTTCAAATTCGAATATGTCGTTGTCTTTAATGACACCTATGTGTCAACGAATCTCAAAGAATTATTCCAGTATCTTAAAAATTGTTGATTTTACAGAAGAAAGTGTAAAAAAAAGGGTCAATGTTACGAGTAGACTCCGGATCTTGATGCTGATCATTTATGAAGGAATTGGCTGGGCAAAATATAAAGCAGCAAAGGATTAGAAAAATTTCAGACTATCGTGATGTTGTCTCTAATCTAACAAAGTCACTAAGAAGGGATGAAACCAATTTTCATTTTATTCCTGCTTCCCACAATCGATGCAGAGCATTTTAATTTAGAAAGTTAAAAGATCCGCAGTCTAGTTACGTTAGGAGATATCGATCGAACGAATAAGAGTTGGGGGATCGCTCGAGAGACAGGACAACAACCACCGGTGTGTTATCGGTACCGATAACAGCGACGAATTCGGTGGTAGCGTCCCGAAAATGTTCCGGGTAGATGTACTTCCCACGTAACACCGGTATTAGATAATTGCACGATGTTTAGCGGTAGGGACGCGAAACAGTTCGCAATTGCTGTCTAATGTCATGGCCTTCGGCCAGAGATTCGCGTTGTCTCTGCGAGCGAACCAGGCAGTCTGATGGACGAGGCCACTGGCTCCGTGTTCTTCTAATTAGTCTCGACGCGGCTCGGTCTCCCGCGGGTTTGTTTCGACTCGCGCGAACGAATGCGATTTTCGTCGCTCTTTCTTTTCCCCTTGTAACCCGCCGCGACAACGATGTTCCGGAATTATGATGGCCGGCCCGACCGCTACACCATGGACATCGGGCGCATCAGGCTGCTGAATAAGTACTCTTTCAATTTCCATCCGGTAAACCACCGCTCGGACTGAACAGAACTTGGGACCATCCACTCGAACCCGTCCAACGTTGCGAGTCGTGCCCTTTTAGAGAAACGTCGCAACCTTACTCGAATCGTTCGATCGTGGAAGAAGCTCTCGATGCTTCCGCGAACGTTGGATGCGAACGTTTCTTCCATAAGCGCGCAGCTTACATCGCGAACAACGCGATTCAATTTCATCTCGCATCGGTGAACCAAGAAACCGATTTCGCGGATCTAACGAACTTTGGGAGAGTTCCACAATTTCTGCCATCCGGTAGAAACCACCGCTCGGACTGAACAGAACTTGGGACCATCCGCTTGAACCCGTCAGCCCGCCAACGGCGCGAGTCGTGTCCTTTGGAAGAAACGTCGCAACCTTGCGCGAATCGTTCGATCGTTGAGAAACGTTTCTTCCGTAAGCGCGCAGTTTATAGTCGCGAATACCCAACACCGCGAACAACACGATTATTCGATTTCATCTCGCATCGACGAAAGCGATTTCGCGGGCCAGTGCCGTGTCTCGTGACGGATTCATCTCGGATTTCAGAGTTCCACGGCATGAACAGGGGGCAAAGTCGCCGAACTTTGCGGACTATCCGTCGCGTTTCGACTTGCTTAAGCAAAGACGATGCCTGCCCGACGCGACGATCAGTCCGATCTTCATCGATGGCACAGCCTGACCACAGCCGCGCCGACTGTCAGGGTCATGCGCAAAAACAGTTCTGGCACTCGGTCCGGCGTGCCTCGTGTCAACGGGTATGCTATTGTTTATAGCTTTTCGCCGCGTCGCTGGCAAAGGAACGTGCGTTGCATCGTCGTGCATCGTGCATTCGTGTGCGGCGGATCCGCGCGAATCTTTTTTTAACTCTCGATAAGACGCTAGGCTTCCGCTTTTGCGATTGGTATCGGACCGAAGTACGGCGCGTTTTCGTTCTTGATGCCGACGCGACGAGTCGAACGACAACAGGTTCTCCTCGGAAAATGTTGGACACTCGAGCAGAACGGCTGTGGAGGGTTCATTCTTGACAAGTTCGAAGATAAAAGTTAGCTGTCTATCGGATAGAATAGGATTTGAAGACGCCGATCGATGTGTGGGGACCCATGAAAATCACCGACACAGATTACACCGATATAATATTTCACTGACTCCAGACGCTGACTTGGGACTGACTTGTGACTTGGGACCCATGAAAATCACCGACACAGATTACACCGATATAATATTTCACTGACTCCAGACGCTGACTTTGACTAACAACGATTTTTTAACCGTCAATGGCTTTAGTCGACGACAGAGGATTGTCCGATATTAACATCGTTTGACAACAACGTTATCTGACTGCATTCAACTTGTTATAGTAATTATGTTTTTGTACAAAAGTAAAAGTGTAAAATCGTTGTCGGTTAAATTCGTCGACGGGCCGCGTGTTTGGCATGCCTGCTGTATAGCACGAATATACATATTAGCGAGCAAAGAATGGACATTCAGAGAAATTTTCTAATCTACTTTTAGAGGAACATTAAGAAAGAAAGAAATGTAGTAAATGAGTACTCGGGTATGGGTACACGGGGTACCGGGTAGACTGCACAAGGCGTTGTTAAAGACGTTGTCGGTCGAATCCGAAGTCGGTAAAAGCTGTGTCGGCGATTTTCATGGCATCCATCGAAACATAATACATACTACTCTAACGATTGCTACGTTCGATTGCAGAAGACACCATCACAAGTCACGGAAGTATTCGCTGCAAGAGGACCCGCAATGGAGAAAGAGATCGGGAGCGGGTCTCCCGGACGGGTCGAGCGTGTTCGCGCGGCGGGTCAGCGTGCAGCCGGAGGAGGCGAGCACGCTGCAGGAGCTGGACATCGACGATCTGGAGTCGCACAGGAGCGACGATCCTCGGGGAATGAGGCGTCACAAAGCAGCTTATTCGACGGTGCAGATCGGCCGGAAGAGAGAAGGCGGTATACCGCACGACACCTTCAAGAAGATGTACGACCACTCGCCGCACGAGGTGTTCGTCCAGCTCGACGAGTTGCACGGCGTCGGAGAGGAAAGGGAATGGCGAGAGACGGCCAGGTGGATCAAATACGAGGAGGACGTCGAGGAGGGTGCGGACCGATGGGGCAGGCCCCACGTCGCCTCCTTGAGCTTCCACTCGCTCCTGAACCTACGTAGATGTCTCGAGACTGGCGTGGTTCTGTTGGACTTGGAAGGAAAGGATCTGCCAGGTTTGGCTCATCGAGTGGTCGAGCAGATGGTAATGGAGGAGCTGATCCTTCCCGAGGACGAGGCCGTGGTCAAGAGGGCTCTCCTTCTTCGGCACAAACACGTGCACGATCATGATCGTGGCTTCCGATTCGGCGGAAAGAGAGCCTACTCCAGCTACAACAGCCTCCAGGTAGCTATCTTTCTTTGACGTCGGCCGCTCGGGTATCCCGGTCGCTCTACTTTACCAACGACCCGTTCTATCCGTCTCACAGTGCTGCGACTCGAGTTGCTAGCTGGACAAAACCTTCTTTATCACTACTAATACATAGTGTGCAGGTATTTCTTCACGTAACGTATGTATCTGTACACGATTTCTCCGAAACGTGTGTACACAATCCATTAAGATGATTGTCTTTCCGAAAATTCCTCCAAACGTCATTGTCAGTAAGAATATAAATATCGGTCGTTTCCGCACGTTTCCGCAGTTTACAATCTACACGAAAAAAAGCCCAATGCTACCAACAATAATGTTTCCGTTTATTGGCGTTTATTGCCTACTTTGAGCTTGATATAATTAACGGAACTAATTAAGACAATAAAACCTACTTTCGCCGTTAGTTTTCATTATAAAAATTTACATTGGGATACAGAAAAGTAAGAACACGAAACGTATTTGAAAAATATCGATTGATACTAATTAGAAATAAGAAATAAGAGATTTTATGGACCTCCTTACAAAATGTAGGAAAATGAATGAATGAATCCAAATTGCTTACACAGTTCTGTCGACGAAATAGACTTTGGGAGTTTCACCGACAGAGAAATGTTAATATTTTTATTGTCTAGAGTCTAGACATTACTGCATACGACTATTTTCATCAATTTTTTACGGAATTACGTTACGAGTAGACTGCGGATCTTGATGCAAAATAAGAAATGTTTGCATTGATTGCAAGGCACAGGAGCCAAACACAAATTTCTGTCTTCTTTTAATCGTCTTATTAAGCTGAAATTAATACGCGGATGTCCTTAAATCTTCTTAATTCGTTCACTGCTTTAGATTGTACGTGCCCATTTTTGTGATAAATGCATCAAATCCGCAGTCTAGTTTTGTCTGAGTTTTGTCCAGCTAATTAAGATCGATCACAACTGTGCATCCGTTTGTCTTTCTCGTGCGTGCTTTGTCCGAATCAGTTCCTTGCCGAACGTTGAAAATTTCTTGGACAGAGTCCGATCCAGTAATCCGGTAACGAGTTGGACGTCGGCGGTATCCGATGATCGCGTCGAATGTAAATCTTGTCCGTGGTAAGTGCATCGTCGAGTTCGAGTCCGAGTACGAGTACGAGTCCGAGTACGAGTCCGAGTCCGAGTCCGAGTCCGAGTCCGAGTCCACGTAACACGAGTAACCCAGTGATTAACGTTTGTTCCGCGCCTCGATAGATACGCCCGTCCAACGCCGTTGGCGCGCGGCGCGCATAAGGCGTACAGAGTACACGGGGCGTAGCATGTTCGACCACGTTCGACCACGTTCTACCACGTTCGGCCACGTGAAATAATCGATAGAAATCCGTAGAAGAGACGGGAGAGGCCTGACTGACGGTGTGTCCTAATGTTATTTTCGCAGTCCGTCGGTCTGGAGGAAGAAGACGCTGCGCGGGAACCCTCTGAGAACCATGTAACCAAACATGTAAATCTCTCTCGTTTCCCGAATCTCGATCGCAGTATTTTCAATCCTTATTTCGCTAGAGCGTAGCCTCGCCCATCGCCAGATCACTACACTGAACGCACATTTAGTCCAGTCAATGAATGCTCGTAAGAGGGATGTAGAGCGAAATGGAAGGAACACAATTTTTAACTTTGGGACTTTGGTGGACTTAAATTTTGTATAGAAAGGTCTTATCGCTAGGACGTATAGTTTCCGAGATATAAGCGGAAAACCGAAAAAGGGGACCTTCTACGCGCCCCCCTCCACCCCGCTCACCTCCTAGGAGTGGGAACTTTTAGTATGTTTCCTCCTAACTAGTCCAAACAAAGACCCAAAGTTAAAAATTGTGTTCCTTCCATTTCCCTCTACAACTTTTCGTTGACTGGACTAATTGAACGTCTTGCCGCATGAACTTACAGGGGAACCGTTTTCATCGTTCCTTGATACAATTCTTCGGTCGTCTATCCTCGCTTCCCTGTGCAAGATTCGTCCCGTAACAGGGCACGAACGGGCCTTCAGCACCTCCGAGACACCACTGTCGTTCGTTTTCCGAATTGTTGTACGCCTACTCGCCAACCTGGACGCCCGAACCGAGCGCTGAAAGAACGGTTCGCGCGCGCGAAAAGATGAAAAGATCCCATTTAAGAAGGAGGAGTTGGCGAAGAGTAGCTCTTACTTACAATTAGACATAGTCCCTTTAGGATTCGCTTGTCGAACGCAACACCTGTAAGTCCATGTCACTCCGGGACCTGTATGTCGCTCCTGTATAATGGCTTGCGAATCCGTTTTGTTCTATTACTTGCGTTCTGTTATGTTCCTTTCCGTTCTATTCTACGCTTACTTTATCGTTGATCACGATCTTCCATGTACGAATGTTGTCTCCACCGTTGCCGCATTTCGTTCGTCGAACCCTCGTTTTTTTTTGGTTTTTCTTAGCGACATCAACGACATACCATTTTCTTCAGTTTTCTCTCTAGTTGGTAGAACGCCGCTTCTTCCGCGAGTTTCATTTCCAGTCTCCGATAACTTTGTTGGTTTCGAACATTTTTCCCGTTCGTTCGAGGCCACCGAAGCCGAAGCGAAAATTATCCGATCCGGCTGACCAATTGTTCTGTTCGCCCCTGCCGGAATTTCTATTTCTATCTATTCGTATTGGCGTATTTCTCTTATCAGTCTGTGTTGCCCCGAATTCGAGAATCGCTGCTCATCATCGCATCCGTTCGCATACCATCGACGAACCATCACAAAAAACCGCTTCAAACGCGCTTCTTAAACCGAATCTGATTTGTCCGTTTCTCGACCGTAGAATCTACACGACTCGAAGCCAAAGATCGTCTCGTCGAAGCTGATTTCGGACGGCAATCACACCGTGGTGGACATAAAGGAAGAGCTGACTTACACCAGCAGCAACGAGGATTTGAAGAAGGGTCAGAACGAGTATATCTTGAAGAGGATCCCGGCGGGTGCCGAGGCGACGGTCGTGCTCGTCGGTGCGGTCGACTTTCTCGACCAGCCGACGATAGCGTTCGTCAGATTGGCAAAGGGTGTGGTGATGTCCTCGATCACCGAGGTGAATATACCGGTGAGATTCATGTTCACGTTGCTGGGACCGAGAAATGGGGACCTCGACTACCACGAGATCGGTAGATCAATCGCCACGCTGATGGCCAATACGTCCTTCCACAAAGTCGCGTACAAAGCGAACGAGAGACGCGAGCTCTTGTCAGCCATCAACGAGTTCCTCGACGATTCGATCGTGCTGCCGCCCGGCGATTGGGAGAGGCAGGCCCTGCTGCCGTTCAGCGAGCTCAAAGCCAAGAGCGAGGCCATCAGAAATCGCAAGGCCAAGGCCCTCGAGGAGAAGAGCAAACCGATGCAGAGCGAGGCTGCGTTTAAAAAGGGTGCGTAGCCTACAGACTCGGTATGCATACAATAATATAGAATCGCCATCTAAGGCGATTCTCGGTCTCGGTTCTGTGCTGTGACCTGAGTTGGCAATTAATCGATTCAAATTTTAATCATGATTGCGTGATTATGCAAGTACCTACGATTTAAAAAAGAATTCATGATCAAGTTAATCGTCAATCGTTGATTAAAAGAACACTTCAAAAACATAAAAGCACGTAAACAGAGTTTATACGAGTATTATAGACTATATGTAGACATTTTTCTCAGTATTCATTGTATAGTTTTGATTCCGCATTTCATTTCGAAATTTCAGCAGTTAATCATTGATCAATTATCCGATTGACGATTACAATTGAAAGGAATGTAATTGTTAATCGCAATTAACGACTAAAGTAGAAATTTAATCGTTAACCGCAATTAACGACTAAACTAGGAGATTAATTGTTAATTGCGATTAACGATTCAAGTAGAAATTTAGTCGTCAATCGTTGATTCAATTTTTGCCCAACTCCTATCTGTGACATAGATAGCGAGCGAGGGGGGATACCATTTTTTAACTGTAGAGAAGGACAGCATGTAAACACGGACACGGACCGCGTGGCCGAAGGCGCAACAAAAAATAGCGTGTTGGTGAGACAGCGCTCTAGTGCAATAATGAAACTTGTTTATTTTTCACTTATTTTTAATGCTAGTTTTTACCAATATATTTGCGACATTTTCAAAGTATTGATCTGAAAGTGCGATCCTTGGTTTGGAGCTGTAACATAGCGAGGGGATTCTTTTGTGACCATTAACTATAATACTAATTAAACATTAAACCATTAGACAGGCAGATTAATGTGAAACAATTTTAATTCGTACCAAGTAAACTTGTGCTTGAATAAGCACATAAGGATTATGATATATTTTTCTGGGGCTATAGAATATTTAACTGGAATTTGAAGTGCACTCTTCGCACATTTACCACTACGGCCACGTCTTCCCGACGTCCGATCGGTCTAAAATTTCAGATACTTGTAACATTTTTAATGAAATCGAACAATTTTTCATAGTTGAAATATGAGGTGCCCACCCTAATGTATATTTATACCTGTACCCGCATACGCATACGCATACGCATACGCATACGTATATGCACAACTATTCCTTCGATTCTAGCTCTTCTCGCTGGCGAGGAAGAGAAGAAACCGCCCGGCGACGACGACCCCCTTCGCCGAACGAAGCGTCCGTTCGGCGGCCTGATCAACGACATCAAGAGACGCTACCCCTTCTACTTGTCCGATTTTACGGACGGCTTGAGTTCCTCTTGTCTGGCAGCCGCGATCTTCATGTACTTCGCGGCTCTGTGCACAGCGATCACGTTCGGAGGTCTGATGAGCGACAAGACGCACGACGTGATCGGCATATCCGAAACGTTGGTCTCCGGCTCGTGGACCGGAGTTGTGATGGCTCTGTTCTCTACCCAGCCTCTAGTGATAATTGGCACGACCGGACCCCTGCTGCTCTTCGACGAGAGTCTCTACAACTTCTGCATAGCGAACGAGCTTGAGTTTCTCACGGTGAGAGTGTACGTAGGCGCGTGGATGGGAATCATCGCGCTGGCCGTCGCCAGCGTAGAGGGTTCCGTGCTTGTCAGACTATTCACCCGGTTCACCGAGGAGATCTTCACGGGTTTGATCTCGCTTTTGTACATCGTCGAGACGTTCATCAAGCTGTACAACTATTTCGTGAAGAATCCGCTGCTGGAGGAGTACAGCTTCATCCCGGACACCAACGAGACCGCGTTCTGGACCTCGGAGGTGAACGTCACCGAGATGAAGGTCGTGTCGCCGAGAACCGGCGATATCGAGACCTTGTCGATGGAACAGCCCCGAGTCTTGATTCCTGGTCGCAACTTTGTCGGTTTGCTGATCAATCAACCCAACACCGCTCTGATGTGCACCATCCTGTGCCTCGGCACTTTCCTAGGAGCTTACTATCTACGTATTTTCCGTAACAGTCATTACCTCGGCCGGAGCGCCAGGAGAGCCTTCGGCGATTTCGGTGTACCGATCAGCATCATCTTGTTCGCGCTGATGGATTACGTGGCCAAGGTGAAGACCGAAAAGCTGCTGGTTCCCGAAGGCCTGTCCCCAACGATACCCGGCAGGAGCTGGCTCGTCTCGCCGGGCGGACTAAGCAAGCCGATTCCCCTCTGGATGGCCATGGCGTGCATCGTACCCGCGCTGCTCGTCTACATTCTCGTCTTCATGGAAACTCAAATCTCCGAGTAAGCTTTTCTCGATCTTTAACGAAGAACGATCTATGTATGCGATGACCCTCTATCCTTCTTTCCAAGCCTTCGCTTCGAGGCACGGTAATTAACACCAGTTATAAAAAAGAAGCTTCGTATCTGCGCGCGGCGAGATCGTGCACACACACACACACAAACGCGCGCGCGCGCTCGCGGTTAGACTTCGTCGGAGCCTACGTAACGAAATTTTATTTATAAAATGCTTCGTACGCGACAACGCTCGCCCGCGTCATCGCGATATATCCTCGAGGCGAAATGTCGATGATTATTTTATCGCTGAATGTGCCCGCGATGATATTTTAATCGAAAAACCGATGACGCTTCGGCTAGAAAATTTCCGTATCGAATGTATTATAGTGAACCACGCGTATATAAAGCTTGCTTGAAGTAAAATCGACTGGGTGTGTCGAGACGCGAGAAACAATTGTTTTGAAAAAACGTTATCTAGAGAAAACGGCGTGCGATCTGGAGAGCCGATTGGTTCTGTTTCAACTATTTCAATGCGAGCACGAGCGTTCGCGCGTACTCCAAGTTGAACAGGGGATGAGTCGAGTATGTAGTCATGCTCGAATAGATGGAGCATCTTCGAAGCCGATGGAATAATGGTGAGAACGAGAGTGGTAACTACTGTAACGCCTACGCCTGGTACATTTACGAATAGATCCGATTGTAGATATTCTAGAAGGAGATAGCAAGTTAAGGAGGCCGGCGCGGCCATTTGTGTGCCCGCACACATCGCTAAATTCGCATATACGTATATGCAATTATAAGGTTCACGATTTTTCGAAATTACGCTTCAGCATTGCAATGAGTAGTTCAAAAGTGGTCAATTAT
>CM052294.1:179276-201182 GCA_028455765.1 Lasioglossum oenotherae | reverse complement strand
GGAGGGAGACCCGCAGAACCGCGTCGAATGCTAGGATCCACAGGAGCAGTCCGAGGATCGACCCCTGTGGAACCCCGCGGCATATTTCCCTCAGGTGCGCCCCATACCGGCCGGCAATATACACCTCCCTCTCGCGGAGGTAGTCTCGGAGCACTTCCCGGAGATAGAGGGGAACCCGGAAATGCTCTAGGGCGTCCTCTATCTCCTTCCAGGGGAGGGTGTTGAACGCATTGGAGATGTCCAATGACACGGCGATCAACACCCTGTCCCGAGCGACGGCACTTTCCCGGAGGAGTCGCAGATGCTCCAACGCATCTATCGTTGAGCGCCCACTCCGGAACCCAAACTGTCCGTCGCTCAACCCAGGATCACTCCGCGAAAGGTGCTCACGGAGGCGGGCGGCAATTATTCTTTCGAACAGCTTGCCCGCCTCGTCGAGTAAACATATCGGCCGGTAAGCAGAGGGAGACTCCGCGGGCTTACCATACTTGTGCAGGAGGACGAGGATCGCCTCCTTCCAACACTTGGGGAAGACTCCCCGACTCAGGCACGCATACAAGATGTTCCTGTAAGCCGGGGCGAGGGCCTTTAGCGCCGAGGCCATTATACCGCCAGGAACGCCATCGGGGCCGGGGGCTTTCTTGCCCCTAGCCCGGCGCTCCTGGATAGCCTGGTCGAGCTCCCAATCGGAGACCCGGAGTTCGTCGGACCAATCATTGGCCGGCACCGGGGCGCGCTCACCACTCCCCTCACCACCGTCACCGTGGGGGGAAGAGGGTGTCAACGACGCGCCCAAGAACTCCGGTTTCATCGTCTCCGCGACCGGGGGCGCCCTGGGACGGAGCTTTCCAAGCACCATTCTATATGGGCGCCCCCACGGATCGTCTCGGAGTGTAAGCAAGAGCTCGCTCCAGGCCTTGGCCTTGGCCGCGGTAATCGCATGCTTGAGGGCCTCGGCGGACGATCTGTACTCCCTGTACAGCCCGTCCACCGTCGACTCCGAGTCGCCGCCGAGGAAATGGCGGCGCCGAGCACGGACGTACCGGCGGCGGGCTTGACCGGCTAAGCTCGGCCAACTCGCCCGACCACCAGTACACGGACTTTCGAGGGGGACAGGCCCTAACCCGGGGCATCGCTGCGTCGCAGAACATCTGCAACGCGCCCCGGAACCATGCCGCCCCCTCTTCTGGTCCGCGCTCCCTGGCCAGAGGCCAGCCGGAGCCGATAATCACGGCCCTCAGCAGGACCCCGTCTAGCCGCTTCGTCGCCCATCTGGGCGCCGAAAGGGCGCTACTTCGCCGGAGGAGGGGCGTATCCGCCGGCGGGTCCGAAACCACAGCCACGTCCATCATGACGTAGCTGTGGTCCGAGAGAGTTTCCCCCTCCCAGACCCGCCAATAACCTAACCTAACCTTTTTTTTCGTGTGAAAATGCGTTACGCATACCTCGGCATCCTGGGGGATAACCGAGGTTATGTGGGACTGTCCTCGGGTGGGGGTCGAGTCGCGAGGCGATTCGAACCCCTCCCGAGGCCTACCGCACTAAAAACACACGCCCGCCTAAAGCTACAGGGGAAGTGCCTGGATCACGCGAGTATTCAACAGGACACTTCCCAGCTCACATGCATCCCGAGGGGAGGGGTAAGCTCCCCCCATGCCTACTCTAACCGGACCCCGGGCGGAGGAACCCGCCCGGTGTCCCCATCCCTGGAGTCTTCGGATTGGACTTCCCGAGCCCCAGCTCGGTCCACCCACAGCTCCCGGAGCCTTTCTGCTTTGCTTGAGCGGTGGACCCGAGGGTCCTCGCCCAGCCAATGCAGGAAGACGCCGACACCGGCAAGAGAGGGTCGTCGGAGGCGCATCCGGACGCCCCGACCCTCCCCACCCCCCCCCCCCCGCGCCCCCCCCCCGGACCTAGCGCCCGGGGGGTGGCCGGCACCGCTCCACTAACGTCTCGGGGTGCCGGGCCAACTCGGGGGAATTTAACTCCCCCTCGGGGACCGGGGTCAGCTCACTCCCCCGGCCCCACCATCCCCCGCCGCCCTACGCGGGGGCACACGACGGCGCGGGGCGCGAACACCCCGCACCGCCAAAGGAACGCCATCCCCCCCGGGAGGGGGGGGCATTAGTTGACGCGGGGAGGGGAGCACTCCCCGCGTCCTCCCCCCAGTCACCGTCGCCCCTCTGGGGGGACCCGCAGCGTCGCGGGGGGACGTCACCCGCGCCGCATCACCCGACCCCGTCACACTCCCTCTTCTCCCTGAAGGGGAATGCGGCACACGACGGCGCGGGGGACGTCCCAGCGCCATTCTCCTCCTCGCGCAGCCCGGGTCCCTTTCCCGGGCTCGCTCGGCGGCCTCCTTCTGGGACATTACTGTCTCACAGAAGGAGGCCACCCCTTTCCACGATCTCTGGCTCCCGGTCAAGTGGTCGAACAAGACCGGGAGCGAGAGGTCCCACCCTTCCACCGCAGCTCTAAGGACACGGCGCGGCTCGGCCCAGGCTGGACACTCCTCGACTGTATGCCGCGCCGTGTCCACCTCCTCGCCGCAGTGGTGGCACTGCGTCGCTGGCTCCCGCCCCATCCTATGCAGGTACTCACCGAAACAACCGTGTCCGGTGAGCACTTGCGTGAGGCGGAAGGTCAACCCAACCCGCCTCCCGCACCATGTATCGAACGTGGGCAGGAGGGCCCGAACTGTCGGAAGTGCCGAGGATGCAAGCATTAGCTTGCACCGAGCTCCACCGCTCGAACACGTCCGTACGGGCTTGGCGTCTCCGCATCTCGAACTCCTCGTCCTCCTCGGCCGTCAGCTCCTCCCCAGGGGGGCGGCGGGATTCGCAGGCGATCCGGTATACGATCGCCCGCTCCGCCGCCACCACGTGGAAGGGGGGAACCACGGCCAGGAGGCCCGCCACCTCCGTCGAGATGGTGCGGTATCCCGGTATGGCCCTCAGGGCCAGCCGTCGCCGCACTCTCTCCAACAGCGCGACGTTGCGTCGGCTGGTCTCGAGCGAGCGGTGCCACACGGGGGCCCCATACAGGGCAATACACCGCACGACCCCCAAATAGAGGCGGCGTACACTCAACTGCGGCCCCCCCGATATTGGGCAGCAGCCGCGCAAGCGCAGCCGCTGTCCTCTCGAGTCGGGGAGCCAGGAGCTCGAAATGATCTTCGAAGCGCCAGCGGCCGTCGATGATCAGGCCCAGATATTTCATCGTGGGCCCGACCTCGACAAGGGTATCTACGACCCGGATCCGGAATCCTTGGGGCGGCCACCGCAACCGAGACGATTCGTATAACCAAATCGCCTCGGTCTTTGCGGCGGCCACGACAAGCCCCATCCCCCGGATCCGACCAACGATGCAGTCCAGGGCGGACTCCATTAGGCGGCCGCCTCCTCCCAAGTCCTCCCCTCGGTATAACCCAGGGTGTCATCCGCATAGCAGATGACACCCGTGCCAGGGGGGAGAGGAACCCGCAAAACCGCGTCAAAGGCTAGGATCCACAGGAGCGGTCCGAGGACCGACCCCTGCGGAACCCCGCGGCATATCTCCCTCAGGTACGCACCGTACCGGCCGGCAATATACACCTCTCTCTCGCGGAGGTAATCCCGGAGCACTTCCCGGAGATAGACAGGGACCCGGATATATTCCAGGGCGCTCTCTATCTCCTTCCAGGGCAGGGCGTTGAACGCGTTGGAAATATCCAACGATACAGCGATCAACACCCTGACCCGAGCGACAGCACTTTCTCGGAGGAGGCGCACACGCTCCAACGCATCTATCGTTGAGCGCCCCCTCCGGAACCCAAACTGTCCGTCGCTCAACCCAGGATCACTCCGCGAAAGGTGCTCTCGGAGGCGGGCGGCAATTATTCTTTCGAACAGCTTGCCCGCCTCGTCGAGTAAACACACCGGCCGGTAAGCAGAGGGAGACTCTGCGGGTTTACCATCCTTGTGGAAGAGGACGAGGATCGCCTCTTTCCAACATTTGGGGAAGACTCCCCGGCTCAGGCACGCATCCAAGATGCACCTGTAAGCCGGGGCGAGGACCTTTAGCGCCGAGGCCATTATACCGCCAGGAACGCCATCAGGGCCGGGGGCTTTCTTGCCCCCAGCCCGGCGTTCCTGGATGGCCCGATCAAGCTCCCACTCGGAGACCCGGGGTTCGTCCGACCAATCATGGGTCGGCACCGGGGCGCGCACACCACTCCCTTCACCACCGTCACCGGGGGGGAAGAGGGTGTCAACGACACGCCCCAAGAACTCCGGTTCCATCGTCTCCGCGACAGGGGGCGCCCGGGGACGGAGCTTCCCAAGCACCCCCACGGATCGTCGCGGAGATTGAGCAAGAGCTCGCTCCAGGCTTTGGCCTTGGCTGCGGTAATCGCATGCTTGAGGGCCTCGGCGGACGATCTGTACTCCCTGTACAGACCATCCACGGTCGACTCCGAGTCGCCGCCAAGGAAATGGCGGCGTCGAGCACGGACGTACCGGCGGCGGGCTCGACCGGCCAAGCTGCGAAGCTGGGCCAGCTCACCCGAGCACCAGTACACGGACTTTCGAGGGGGACATGCCCGGACCCGAGGCATCGCTACGTCGCAGATCATCTGCATCGTGCCCCGGAGCCAAGCCGCCCCCTCTTCCGGTCCGCGCTCCCTGGCCGGAGGCTAGGCGGAGCCGATAACGTCCATCATGACGTAGCTGTGGTCCGAGAGGGTTTCCCCCTCCCAGACCCGCCAGTTCGACACACGGCGTGAGGCGGAAGCGGTCGCAAACGAAACGTCCACGACCGACCAACCGTTCCACCTCACGCACGTCGGCACGGAGCCCAGGTTTAGCAGCCGGAGCTCCAGCCCCTCCATCCAGTCCTCTAGGACTCCGCCTCGAGGCTCCGTCCTGGGGTTCCCCCAACTAGTAGAACGCGCGTTGAGGTCCCCCAGGACCAACACCGGACCGGTTAGATGAGGGGCCATCATGACCCTCAACCGGTCCAAATACGCCTCGAACTCGGCGGAGCCACAATTCGGCGAACAGTAGCACCCGACGACTAGCAGTCTTCCCCACTTAACCAACACCGCCCCCGACTCCGTTCGACCACGGAGAAAGGGGGCAACCTCGCCGACTGGCGAACCCAAATTGCCACGGAACCCTCCAGATCCCCGAACCATTGTGGATGGTCGGGGACTTCGTAGGGCTCCGCGGCAACTGCCAGGCCAACCTCGATCTCCGCCAGGCGTTGGACCATCAGGTCCTGTGCCCGGCGGCAATTATTGAGGTTGGCCTGGAGAACCACCTGGGAGCATCCGCGAGCCGTAGTAGCCATTACGTTGAGCACGCGGATACTCCCTCCTGAGCCGACTCAGGGGCGGCAGGGGAACTTGTGCTCCCTCCCCCGCCCGGGGTCGGCTCCACATCCATCTGTTGGGTGGGTGGCACCCTACCACTACCCCCTGTGGTCCCACAGGACGGCGCCACATCACCGCCCCCCCTTGGACCCCTTCTTCTTCTTCGAAGGCGGGGAGCACGCCCTGCTCCCCGCCTTGTGATTGGCGGGCCTGCCCGCCCCCGCGCACACTACGCAGTGGGAGACGGACTGGCAAGCGGCTGCACGGTGGGACGGATCCCCGCACCGGTAGCAGTGTCCGCTCCGGTCTACTTCCGCGGTACACCGCTGCCCCACATGCCCGAGGGCGAGACAACGGAAACACTGCATCGGGCGGGCGGCCAAGACGACCACTCGCGCGAGGGTCCATCCCACCCTTATGGTTTTGGCCTTTCCAATGGCCAAGGCCGCCACTGACGGGCACTGCACCCAAATCGTGCCGAGTCCCCCGGTAGGGATCTTGATGGTCCCGACCTTAATTGACTCGGGGGTGCAGCCTCCGGCCTTCGCCACAGCCTCGACGACCTCCTGGGAGGTTATCGAGAGGTCCAGGCCGGTCAGGCGGAATTCCGCCTTTTTGACGGGTCTGCCGACCTTCACCTCCATATCCCCCAGGGCAGAGGTTATCCCGGCTGCGAGGGCGTCCGCTTTCGCGCCCCCACCCCCCAACCTAACCTAACCTAACCTAACCTTGTTTTTCACTTCGGGGAAATCCGTAATGGATAACCCCCCTCATTGCTGGAAATGAGGGAGGCCAATGTCGGACTCTCACCGACTAAAACCCCGCGGCCGTCCCCGGATTTAGCGTGGTGCACGGGAACCCGAAACGTATACAACCGCACACCCGCTGTCCTTACGTGGACTTCCCGAAGGGGGAGAGAAGCTCCCCCTACGATTTACTCGAACAAGGAACCGCAGCGACGGCGGCTGCGTTTCCCCCCTCCCGGGGTCATCCGATGGGACGCCGAGTTTCAGCTCGACGCCCCGATGACCCATGAGATCCCGTCGTTCGTCCGTGCCGGAGTGCGATAAAGAACGTGGCGCATCAAGGAGGTTTAGCTTCCTCCGGTGGTGCGGTCGAGGGGATCTCAGCTCGCGGTAAGGCCTGTTCCTCGGAGGGGTGCATTTCGCACACCCCCGGAACAGACCCCGCTTCCCGTGAGTCCAGGAGGTACCGGTACCTCCTCCCTCACGACCCCCTTCGGCTACTCGGGCGTCCCCGGGTAGTGGGAGGAGGTCATACCCCATGTGGACTCCGCCTGAGGGGCGATGGCTCTTTTCCCGTCGCGCTCGTGCCCCCGGGAGGAGGTCGAGCCGACAAGGCCGGTGCAGGCACGATCTGAGGGGTCATCGCCTTAGGGGCCTCTTTCTCCTTCTCTACCCCTCGTTTCGCTCCGGTTGGACCGGAGCGGAACGAGGGACATGCGCCAGAGCCGAACCGATGGTCGGCCGGCTTTCCTAAATCCGAGCAGAGGGGACACTTGGGCGGCGACGCACACGTCGCCGCACGGTGTCCCTCCTCCCCGCATCTATAGCACCGGCCCTACCGGTTCGCCTCGTCCGTGTGGGCACATCTGGCCCACGTGTGGCCTCGACGCAGGCAGCGGAAACACTGTAGAACACGTTGCTCCAGTATTTCCACCCGCGCCGAGGCCCACCCAACCCGTAGTCGGCCTGCCCCGGCGACCCTCCTAGCTGCCGTCAACGGCAGTCGGGCCCAGCACGTGCCGGGCCCGTTGTTCCCCATGTTGGATGGCCTGTTGACCACCCCCACGCGAACCTCCTCGGGGGCGCACCCGGATGCGCCCACGAGGGCCTCGCGGACCGACTCCGGTGTTGCGCCTAGGCCCAACCCCCGGAGCCGGATCTCCGCGTTTCGCGTGGGGGTGCTCACGACCACCCCCGTGCCCTCAAGGGCTCCCCTCATCCGCGCGGCGGGAGCGTTCGCCTTCTCCCAGCTACCCACACCGCGGACCCTCAACATGAGGGCCCCGGTTTGGGCCCGGGCAACGGCCAGCCCCTCAGTGATGCCGACATCCTCCAAATTGACGTCGGCCACCACTTTTTTCATCGCCTCCTCGTAGGAGGCATCAACCCCCACGGGGACGGTCATTACCACAGCCGCCGTCTTCGGCTGCCGCGGCAGACGCGGCACCGTGGTCCCCTTCTTGGGAGGGACAGCTCCCTTTCCCTTATTATTAGGGACGTCTCCCTTTGAGGAAGGGTCCCCATCGGACGGGCCGCCGAGGGTGGGCTGCGCTCCTGCCACTTTGGCCGTCCGCTTGCCCCCCCTCCAGACGTCACGTCCGCATACGAACCCTTCGGTTTCGCGTTTGGCCCCGCCGTTGATTCGGTCGTTGAGGCGGCGGAAGGGGCTCTGGACCCCTTCTTCCCCTTCCCCTTCTCCTTCACTTTTGCTCTAGGGGCCCTAGAGTCAACAGGCGGGGGACCCATATTGGTCCCCGCCGTGCTTACTCCGCTCCCCCTCTCCCCGTGGGTTTTGATCACCTCCAGGAGGCGCAGCTCGAGAGAGCAAACCTTCTCCTCGACAATGCGTTCGACATCGCCGAGGGAGAAGGCCGCCTCGCCTCCCTCGCGGCTACCAGCCGACGCGACCGCGTTCGCCCTCGTATTTGGGCGCGTGCTTCCCCCCATAGGAGGAGGGGTTCCCGGGGCAGGCCCCGGCGACCTCTCTAGTACGCGGGCCACCCTCTCGGTAGGGGATCCCTCGTACTTATCTAGGAGATTGTCCCTCTCCTCCTGCACGCGGCGGAGGCGTCCCTCCGTCTCGCGCAGGAGCTCCCGGACCTAGTCTATCTCCTTCTCGTCACTTCTCGCGTACACCGCGCGCGATGCCAGCTCGTATCCGGCCGCCTTGATTTTCGCGCTCGCGACCCTCAGCTCCTTCACGAGAGTCCCCTTGAGGCCCTTTGAAATTTTGGACACTTGGTCCACAACCTCAACCCCCTCCTTGACTATCGCGAGCAGCTCCGGGACGGGGGACGTGAGGCATTCCTGCCTCAACTCGTCGACCGACGGCAGGCCTGCTCGCGATGATCTTCCAAATTCGGGCTGATCAAATATCCCGATCTGCCCGATCCCCCCAGTGGGTTGGACTTGTTAGGCCCCCTCTTCCTCCTAACCTTCCCGGGTTCTAGAGGATCTCCCGTCCTCTTCCGCGTCCTCGCGCCCGTCGAGTCGACGGAAGACACGGAGAAGGTATTCGTGTCCTCCGTCAAGTCCTCAGACATCCCCCCTTCACCAACCGTAGGGTTGCAGGTGGGCGCTGGGCCCGGGACCTGCGGCACCAGGAACCGAAAAGCATCGGACCCGAATGCCGCAGTCCCGGGCTGCGCCACTGTCCCCCCACCGCTGCTGGCTCGGTCGCCCGAGCCGCCAGCCGTGGAGGCTTCCCCGCCGGCGGAGGTACCCTCCCCCGCGGGAACGCCTACCACTCCCCCCGGCCCCTTCGGCCCCTCCTTCCCGCTTCCGCGCCCCTTCGCGCCATTCCCCCCTTTACCACCAAACATACTTTTGTAATTGAGACTCATCATGATCATTACGGCCTTGGTTACCACACCCGCCTTTCGACGGATGCTTCACTCATCGGCCAAACTAATCTCGGGTGCAGGAACCAAAACTAACCATTGGGGGTACCGCTCACCCCCAACAGGCCCTTATACTCCCCGGTTCGGGCAAACCCGGGGAGGTGGCAATGCTAGTGATCCGATGCCCCCACCGGACCCACTCCCGGCGCTCCGCGTTCCCGGGAGTGCTCCCTCGCCGCATGCCAAAACTTGGAGTTAGGGACTTTGAGAGGTTTATCCTCCTCGCAGGGCCGGCCGGTTAAGGCACCCCCCCCCCCCCCCGTGCCGTAAAACATGACCACGGTCACAGTCTGCGGCCCTGGACAGACATCTTGCTGCCCAGGACACGTGGTCGGCGGTTTCACCCCTCGGTGCGAGCCAACCTGGCATGGGTAACCCTACCAGTACAGCCTCGCACTTCATTGGGACTACTTCCCCCGGATACCCCTCGCTCCGTTAGCACACACCGCAGTGTGCCCCAGGGACCACCACGAGGAGGTGGAGCAAGAGGATTTAAGATATAGACCACCACCACTGTGGTCATACCCTCCAATAGATCAGAGTCACCATTGGAGAGCCCCATATCCCTAGGTCCCCCAATAACCTAACCTAACCTAACCTAACCTAACCTAACCTAACCTAACCTACCCTCCCGACCCACCCGGACCGCCACCGGCCGCCGCGACCCGCCCCGGCCAACCCCCCGACCCGCCCGAACCGCCCAGGCCCACCCCCGAACTGCCTCCGATCCGCCGCGAACCGCACCCGGCCCCCGCCGCACCACCCCACACCCGCCAGTACCGCCCCCCATTCCGCCCAAGCTGCTCCCCGACCCGCCCAGACCGGCCCTTGACCCGCCCGAACCGCCCCCACACCCGCCCAGACCGGCCCTTGACCCGCCCGAACCGCCCCCACACCCGCCCAAACCAGCCGTCGACCCGTCCAGCCCCCGACCCGCCCGCCCAGACCTGACCTGACCTGACCCAACCCGACCTGACCTAACCAAATTTAAAAACAAAAAACCAGTTTTTTTAGGTTAGTTTACGTTAGGTTTTTTTAGGTTAGGTTAGCCTTAATGTTGTTTAAAGTCGGTAAAATTGGGTTTTTCAAGTTCAGCAATCGTTTTTAAGCAAAAAAAATTTTTTGAAAATTCGGTTTTTTTATGTTAGGTTATCCTTAACGTTGTTTAAACTCGGTCAGGTTAGGTTTTTCACGATCAGCAATAAAACGCGGTTAGGCTACAGTAGTTTAAAAGCAAAAAAAAAATTTTTTTAATTTTAGAGAAATAATTAAGACAAATACAATACAGATAGAAACAGAAACAAGATACAAACAGAATATTATAATAAGCATAAATCAATAAATTGAGTAATAGGAGTAATCTTAAGCATAAATTAAGTTAGGAAAAACCAAGTTAGGAATAAAAAAGGTTAGGAAAAAGAAAAAAATGTTAAGAAAAAAAGTTAAGAAAAAAAAATTTTGGAAAAAAAAATGGTTTTGAAAAAAAATGTTAGGAAAAAAAGTTAAGAAAAAAAAGTTAGGAATAAAAAAGGTTAGGAAAAAGCAAAAATGTTAGGAAAAAAGTTAAGAAAAAAAATTTAGGAAAAAAAATGGTTTTGAAAAAAAAGTTAAGAAAAAAAAATGTCAGGAAAAAAGTTAAGAAAAAAAAATTGGGAAAAAAAGTTAGAAAAATAAAAAGGGTAGACTAACCTAACAAGAAACTGCACAGGCACATCTAAAAAAACTAGCGGGTTATTGTTGCTCGCTCGCTTCGCTCGCTCGCGAGTAGGGTTGTTTTTGCTCGCTCGCTTCGCGAGCTCGCGGATAGGACTGCTCTTGCGAAAGGGTTAGTGGTACGCATGGCTAGTAGTACCTATAGCTATTAATGTTTTTTTTTATTTGGTGTGTGACTCTCCACGAGCCACACAAAGAACTTCCCGATTCGTTAGCTGCAGTATATTATTATCATTATTAAGTGTACGTTTTAAGAAGATTATACGTTTTCAGGGAAATTCAATAGTTTTCTACTTATCAAAATGTTTGCTATGTGGCGTCGCATTAAACGAACATCGTAGGCTCGTTGCTCGCTTGGTTCCTTGTTATAACAGAGTAATGTTGCAAAATAAATTGCAAATGCTCCACAATCAAACGCATTGTTTTGATATTGTACTCTGTGAAATATATATTTCTTATTATATTTGTAAAGGGCATTCAAATAATCTATTATATCATGGTTCAAATGATTCGCATTAAAACTATCATAAATGTGTACATTACCGTTACCATCAGATCTTGTGCAAATCCAATGTCTTACTACCTTTTTTCTAATTTCACCAGTGTATATTATCTGAATATTCGTCTCATGTTCTGGGATCTCTTGTAAATTACTCAAAAAAGCTCGAATGTAACCAGTATCTTGAGCAAAGTTGTATATTCCACGCTCGTTTAGATTTCTGTTCATAATTTCGTGAAATAAATTAATATGTTTATCTTGTAAATAGCAATCAGGTTTTATGACTTCTTTACATTCGGCTGTTTCTAAAGCATAGTTATAACCATCATTGAGGAAACATTCTGCAGGCACTGCATATTCATGATTATTTTGCTCGATATGCTGGTCCGAGATCATTATACATTCATCAAAAATTGCAAAATTTTCAGGATTCATTTTTTGATTTGTGATTGTTACATCTGTTTTCTCTACATTCTCTTCTTTTTCATATTTGACAACCTTCTTATCGAGGATTGCATAAATGGGCTTATGATAACTGAAATATGTTTCATAAACACCGCAATCTATATCATCAACATTTGAGAAAATGATATCTATTTGCGTATTCAAATTGGTCGTTATGCTATTGGATGGTAATTTAGTTTTTAAATTGTACTTGTTCAAAAGGTTAATCAAATAATGATTACCATTATCCTTGTAATTTAATATATTGCAATTGAAATCACCTATCAAAATCTTTTCACTTTCAATTATAATTTTATTCATTATTCGTTGTACAACGCTACCAAACATAGAATTAGTAGCTTTTGGTGATTTATAACCACTTATTATATAATAATTTCTGATTTTAAAAGTAAACAGTTCTACATGCACATTTGAACTAAATTCCTGTTCAACAAATAATTTTTCTATTAATAATTCTGTTTTTCCATAACAAATTAATCCGCGGCTGTTGTTGTCAATGTCGGATCGGAATAATATATCATAATTTAAAATATTCAACTCATCATCGGTTTTCGTTAATGTTTCACTAAAAATTAATATATCGCCTCGCTGAAACTATGAATCTTTATTTATATGAATTAATTTACTTGTCAAAGTACCAATATTTTGATATATAACTATTAATCCGTTCTCATTGACCAAATTATTGAATGATAATTTTAATTGTTTAGTTTTTCGCAAACGATACAATTCATCGTTAGCCGGGTTTGCAGTATTGATCTTGGTTTTCTTCGATACTGTTAATTTAAATTGTCCCAAAATATATAAACCGCTCAATTTTGAAACTCTGCTCAGTGCTACATACAGCATTTGTAAAGTTCGCCTTTCTGATTTTTTAAAATCCAAACATACTTTCTCGTATGTTTGTCCCTGACTTTTATGAATCGTAATCGCTTCAGCAGGAACCACTGGAAATTGACTGCGTGTGATTTGATATTTTTCCTCACTCGACATATTTACTTGATTCGATATTTTTATTATTGGTGTTAAATTTTGATCAATATTTGCATTTTTCATATAATTACGATAACGAGTTCTTACTTTCACTCCTACTCTGGGCAATTGAAAATCTAACCACAATATAGACGGAATTTTAGTATTTTCTTGAAAAGTAATAAATTTTAATATTCCGCATGCTCCATTAACCAATCCGTCTTCAACATCAATGTTATTAATTATCATATATTTTATATTAATTTTCAATTTAATCTCAGTTAATAATTCGTTTTGAACTGATTGTTTTTTTAAAGATTGTAATATAAATTTTTTTTGTACTTTCATCGATATTCTTTGAAAATGTATTCTCGGGAGTAGAGATGATTAACTCACTCTTACATTGGGATAATTTTCGATTATTGTAAGCGGAAACATTATCATAAGGCACAAAAAAAAAAATTTTTTTTAATTTAAAAAAAATTTTTTTTTTAAATTTTAAAAAAATTTTTAAGAAAATTTTTTGTGTAATTACGTTTGTTTCTTCGGTGGAAACTTTCCGTTCTCTCGTATAAATTGCATTGTTGAATGAACTTTTTTCGAAAAAAACTAAAAAACTACTGGACGAAAGTGGACCAAAATCTAATCAGCTCTAAGTTACGACGGGGCACATTGATTGCATCATTCATCATTTACTTTTTCTGAAAACGTTAACGAAAAATTTGATACCATACAAACAGACATACGCACACACACACATACGAACATTTTGCTGAAAATAGTCTAAAATGACTGCAATGACCATGAAACGTGAAGATCTGCTAAAAAATCGAATTTCGAAAATCGGGGTCATTACAATAACTTCCCTATAAAATCGGGAAGTTAAGAAGGTAGTCTAACCTAACAAGAAACTGCGAAGGCACATCTAAAAAAAAAGGAGATGGTAGTCTAACCTAACAAGAAACTGCGGAGGCACATCTAAAAAAAAAATAAGTAGTAAACAGGTAAACGTAAAACAGTATCAATGTAACAGACCTACAAAACGTAGGCATGTTACGAACGAACTCCAACGAACACCACCGATCATACACGGAGAATACCGAACCGCGTAACCCTCGACTCCGCGGCAACACAACAGATTCACCCGGACCGCACCAGCCAGCCCCGAACGGGTAGAGGGTAGAGCCGGTAGAGGTACGCTGGTGTGTGTAGCGCGCGCGTAATCGAACAGGCACCAACACAGGCATGCGCGGCCGACACGGATACGACGGTACGTCAGGGAAGGGGAAACCAGCGACTCAGGGGAACGGCCCACGGCCCACGAATCTACCATCACTGTCTACCATCACTGCCCCGAACCTACAATGGCTACAATCTCATTCCGAAAGACCTACGTCACTACCAAAACACCCTTCCGCACCACCAACCCTCACCACCGAGCAACTCCTATAAAAGCCGCCGAGAACATATAAAAATTACCTGTCTTCCGCCTGGAGTGATCTAGGAGACACCGCCCCGACCAGAAATCGATACCTGAAACACTCTCCTGAAACCGATAACCGAGTGTCCTACACTCCTGTTATCGGCATCCTGGTTCCGCTGGTGCGAGCCGTGCTCCACCTCGAAACACCCGGTGTGTCACCTATCACTTTCGCTAGGCGCGTCGCCTCCGAGAGCCGACGAACAAGAAGCGGTGCATCACCCTTTGACTTCGTCGGAGAACCTCCTGTCCAGTTATCCTGTATCTCCGCTGGTGCGAGCCGTGCTCCACCTCGAATATACCCGGTGCGTCACCGGTAAATTTTGTGAGACGCGTCGCCCATGAAATCGGCTGAACAACAAGTGGTGCGCCAACCTTCGACGTCGCCTAAGAACCGCCTAGAAAGTCGCAAAGCTCGGTGCGTCATCCTGCACCCTCGTGAGGCGAGTCGCCCACGAGGTCGGTTGAGCGAGACGAGGTGTTTCACCTTGATCGGACTCCACGAAAGACTGTCCGGAGGTACGTTGATGCCCGGTGTGTCACTGGCATCAAAGAACCACGAAAATCCGGCCTAGGTAGGGAGATCGCGGCGATAGCCGTGATCTAATGCTGCTCTTGTCTATTCCGAGTCCGTCCTACACCATCTACAGGTTCACGTAACACTATCACGGGCGAACATTTTATATCACGGGCGCCGTATCACGACAACCGCGCACCGTATCCTGAGGCACCGTATCCTGAAGCACCGTATCCTGAGGCACCGTATCCTGAAGCACCGTATCCTGAGGCACCGTATCCTGAAGCACCGTATCCAACGTACCGTAAGGGCAGCGAGCATAATCATAGTTGCACGCAATCGAATTGTTAGTTATTTCACCCCGTACCGATCCCGTTCCTGGCGCCGTTTACTCTCTTCGCCGTTTAGGACCCTGGATCGGCGAGCTGTTCAGCACGGAGGAGCACGGACGCAAGGAAATCGAACGACGAAGAACCGGACCCGTTACATCAACATCCGTTAGGTGTGGGATGGCATATTGAGGGATAAAAAAAATTTATAAAAATGACCGAAATTCAAATAAGACCACCAATTGGATTTTTACTTATTAATTGATTACATTAATTGGATAGATCTTTAATATCGTAATAAATACATTGAATTTTTTATTTTACAATAGTCCGGGAAGTTTTCAATTCGACCATAAGCTATAACAGCAGGACTTTGATTGTAAACATACTTGACGGAAGCTTCCCTGATTATATCTGCTGTTATTTTCTGCAATTATAATAAAATTTAAATACATTAAAGTAAGTAAAGTATAATAATTTGTCAGATAAATTTTTTTTACCTCATATTCTTTAATTCTTTCGTGAATAGGTATGTAAGACCCATATCTCAAATAATTTTGAACAATATCTATCAAATGATGTACTGGATCATTTAATAACAACAATTCTTTTGTTTTACATTGATTCACAGCCCGCGATGTTTCTTTTCTAGTTATTGTTGTACACAATCTCATCCATTCTTTTTGCAAGAAACTAGTCATTATCTGTATATGTAGAAAACAAATTTTATCTTTTTTCTACTGTTGAGAGAAAAAAAAATCTTTATTGGGAAGACAAATCCTGTGAATGTTCATAGTTTATATTATTATACCGTGAGACTTAATTTGTCGCAAACGAAGTAACATCCCCATATGCTTGTAGACTGTGCCCAATTCTGAAAGAATGATTTGTACATATGACACAGAACTGTGTTGAATGCACAGTGTGCAAGATATGGTGCATTATGTTGTGCTCCTCCACCTAGTATGTAAATGCAAATGTATACGAACATTGAACTATTTTGATTGAAAAAAAAGAAAAATTCACTCACTCGATGTCCTGTCCCAGCAACCAACAATTTCTTTAGCTACGTTAAGTGCATAATAATCCGTGCATTCTTTAGAACTTGGTCCTTCCACGCCTATTGCTACATATCCTAATTCATGATCGTCATCTCTATACCGTAACTCAGCACCTACAATATTTCATTTAAGTACTATTTATACAACTAGTCATTTTTACATTTATTTTTTTTTTTACCTGAAAATCGATATTCTCTTTGTCTATGAGACGACTGCGCCGAGTTGTAAGATCCACTGTTACACATAAAGTACTTGCAAACAATTTTTTCTAATTCTGCTAGACAAATGGGTCCGGTACATACAATTGTCATGAAACAAGGTTTGAATAAACGATCTTGAAATTCGGCTAATCTTGCTTTACAAAATTTTCTACAGATTTTCAATTATCAAATAGACACAAACATGATTGTGATTTCTTACATTCCCGTGTGTGTGTGTGTGTGTGTGTTTGGCTTTAATATAATAGCAAACTTACTTTATTGCATCACTTTCAGGATATATACTATTTGCAAGATCGGTATCCTGATATGCAATGGTTGGTAAATAATCCATTACAACTCGTTCTTTGTCAGATTCCATTTTAGAAAGGTCATGCAAGATTATACATTTTTCTCTTGCAATATCTTGATCACCTACGGCAGGGCTCGGAATTATTGACTTGCGACTGTCGATTTTCGAAGACTACATTGACTACGTAAGTAAGTACATAGTTCTCGAGCCAGTTCAGCCGTATTTAGCAGTATTTAGTCTTCGAAAATCGGTCGTCGCGAGGTCGCAAGTCAATAATTCCGAGTCCTGGCCTAAGGTGTTAACAACATTCATATATTCATATGTATATGTATACATTAGGAATCTCGAATAAAATTCTCGACCCGGGAACCCATTTTTGGGTACTCGCACACCACACGGAGAGATTTCGTTATAAAATATCATTGCTCAACCTACATATCAGATTATTCGTAATCACATCTGCAAATATATCGATGAGTTTAACTATTTCCTTCGAAGGTACTGTTCCATAAAAAAGAAACATGTCTCTCGTAGCAACAGTAGTAATCTTTGCACCAATTTCTTCTACCACTTTTATCATTTCTTCTTCGTTTCTACGCGTCGTTCTCTATGTTAAATATCTCTGTGTTTATAAATGCAAATATTTAAAAAAAAACTGGCAGTGGTGTATACTAGTATGAAATGTTTATTGTACATATATTGCGACAGAAATTAGCATATATATTCGCTCTCTTACCCTGAAAAGTAAATGCTCTAAGAATAGTGCACTGCCACGCTCTTCTGGCAATTCGTTCATTGCACCCGCTGGGAAAAAACAACCCAGGGTCGTGGTATAACAGCATCTACTTTCACATACAAGACGTATACCATTACTCAAGGTACAAGATTCTACTGCATTTTCGGTGTTCGCATCTAAACCTGTTGACATTTTTCCACGCGAGTTTTCATGAGCTCGAAACGTTTTGCAATCATTATTTGACATAGTAATGTATCCCTTGAAAAAAGAAATTCAACGTGACATTGTCTACAGTTTAATAATTCTTCTTCTTAATCAATCTAGAAAAATTAATGCAGCTCTTACTCTTCGAATGTGCTTCAACGCTGTGCTGATTTCTACACGACACAAATATTTTAAATACATTACCATCTTTTCATATATAATCGCACATCTAGAAAATAACCCAGGCTGTTCGTATCAGATACAATATACCAATATACAATATAAAAACTCTATACTTAACAACTGAAAGTGTACATGTAATTTTTTCTTTTTTTTTTTCCTTTTTTTTGTAAATAAAAATACATACACTAATATGTTCAATGAAGTTGACGTTTTATTATAGTGCATTAGTTTCATTAATAATATGGAAATGTATCGGAATGATTTTTCCTAGTGTCAAAATTAATAAAATGATATTTTGATAAGATAGGTCATTTTCATGTTGGTGCGAGTTGAATTCTGTACATATACATAGTAAGTGAGGAAAAAAAATATATATATATACATATATATATATATATATATATATATATATATATATATATATATATATGCTTCCTACGAGTAATGTTTTCATAGAATTAATATACGAGCTTACATTAATATCTGAAAACTACTGAATTAACAACTGCCTCAAGCAATATCGTTATAATCATATACATGATCTTTTAATTTCATATCCTTACTTTATGAACTACGTTTTTAAATACATTAAAAATAAGGCTTTTTAGTTGAAATTGAAAAATAAAAACGTATTGTATGATATTCATAGTTTGTTTTCCTTTCGATTATTATCAATATTATTTATCGCTAACCTCTACCTCGTCAAATACCATATATACCATGGTATGAATTTTTACATTTCGTTCTCGGTCTGACAATGAGATTTCATTATCGCTGGTATAAAGAGATTCTAGTATGTATCGTGCTATAGCACCAATATGTCTGTATCGAAGTAAAATTTAATATCTTATTAAATTACACACAAATACGTATGTGCATTACCAATGTAACTGGAGCACTTGCAAAATAAATATACACTGAACACAGTTCACACGAAGATTGTAAACCCAAGTATCGATTTCAAATATTCTTCCGTGATCCGCGGTTTTCCTTTACATTTATTAGTTTGTCAAAGTAAAAAACTATTTACTTCTAATTCTTCTGTTTGCTTATCCTTCGTGAAAAATAAATTTATTCAACGGTAGCAGTATCGCATTATCAAAGCCTTCGGCGTGGCTTTGTGTTTTATTAAATGTCGTTCGTCAATATTCACACACGCGAGACATACACTGAAATCATGTTAAATTCACGATTCATGCAGTCCGTTATAACTATGTTTCATCGAACGAGGACAATAATTTAACGTTTGCTTTCTCAGACTTGAAAGCTTCGACGCCTTGCCTAGTAACAGAAGTACCGGTAACATCCAAATACTCGAGGCTGGATGTATTAAACGCCAAATGCACGAGACTTGAATTTGTAACGTCTCGATAATTTCTAACGACCAATGTTTTCAAATGTGGATTATTAAATACTCGTTCACCGTCTTCTACAACTATTACTCCTTCTGCCAAGTCCTTGACCATCTTACGATCAAACATATCGCTTCCAAGGACACAAATTGCTCTGTCTGTTATTACGCAATGTCCGAATGAATTATTTTCCCATCGGAATCCATCTTCGACCCAGAACTGTGCAACGTGTGCATCTTCGTATGCCGGTGGTACATTCAATAAAGCTTCTCTATCCAAAGGTCGTGACTCTTGATCTTTTAATTCTGTATGTCTTAAACTGGAAGGGCATTCTAGATAGAGATGAGTCAAGGTACTAGTGGAACTGAAGCAACAAACTTCGCTGTCGCCAAGTGCTGTATCTCGTAAATCCAGAATCTAACATATGAAAATACAATTATTCCATTGTCACGATACATTAAAAACATTTAGAATTGAGAAAAGTAAAGAGCGCACCTCCAATTTTTTAAATCCAAATCGTGTTGCTAAACTAGTATAAGCAACGCATTCGCCCAAACGATGACAAGAATTTAATCGCAATTCTTTTAAATTTGGCATTTTACTAATAACCAACAGCGAATGTGGAGTAAACCATTGACAGTTGCTCAAAATCAAACACTGAAAAATATACAAATTAACAACAGTACAATACTGTTTAACAAGAAAAGAAAAAAATATATATATAAGCAAAAGATTTAGAAAATATAAAATCATAAAAATATAATCGATATTTTTATAATATTATTGCTTATCGTGGGTATGGAAAATGTTATTTCAAGGTAAGCCTACCAAATAAATTTTAAGCGCAAGTACATCTCAATTTTCAATTAGTATAAGTATATATTGTTAAGTAAAATTTCTTACTGTTAAATTAGGCATATGGAAGTTCATGTGAAAAAAATATGACTTATTCCTACGCAAATAACCCATTTCACAGCCCTTCAACGAAAGCTTCTCAAGAGTATGTGGAAAATCTGTAATCCCAATCTGTAAACACACACACAAAACAGTACTAATTTTATTGCTTCGTTTGTACAAGACTATTTTCATCAATTACGCGATCCGACTCACCGTATCTCCATGAATAATATAGTCCTCGATGATTAATTCCTTAAGTTGAGTACACACAGTTTTAATAGTACTGAAGAAACGAAGACTAAGACGTCCTATTTCTCCATTACCCAAACTGCGACGAATCGCAAGGGTTGTTGTTACAGGTTGAAGGAATTTTATGTACTCCTTCATGAAATCCTTCAATTTTATGGGCAATGAACGAAAATCTACTCTTCTCCACAATGTTTTATCTTGTGCTACTTGTCCAAATCGTTGACAACATCTAGTTAAATATTAATGATAATAAATGCATAGATTTTTTATTAAGCTAATCGTGAAAAAGTTATTTGTTTACAATAGGTACTCGCTTTTCGCATTAGGCAACAGAACTGGAAGTTGGTCCATCGATCCCATAAGATTTCCTGCCTACGACTCCCCCGCTATTCTATCCAAGCCACAATTGATATGTACGTATAACAATATACACATAAGACACAGTTTGGTGACATGACTTGCGACACCTTCGTCAAATTACCATTTCCATTAAGCTATGCTCCCTCCTAGGGTAGACCAGGCATTCGACGGGAATGCGACCAGCGAGAACCTACTACTACTACTACCTAACCCAGAACCTACTACTCTTGTTCAAACTCACAAGCTTATCGCCATAAGATCTTGAGGGGCCAAATATTGAAATATGTTTAGTAAAACATCATCCGAGAAATCCAACATATGCGGATATAATATTGCTTTGTCTCCTTCTGTATCCTCTTCGAGTCTAATACGTTTGGTGTTATCCTCGCTGCTCGACGGTTTGGGGGACAAAGATCTGCTGCGTTTCATTTTCATTTTTTTCTTGCACCTGCATAGTAAACGAAATCCTTGTTAAATATAATCAAATATTCCATTACCGCTAGACATTATTTCATTTCTTTACGTTAATTGAATAACTATTATATATTAAAATAGAATCCATTGGTTTATGAACAGAAAAACTTTCACGTTTCTACACAGTAATTTCCAGATACCTAATTTTTCTGTGCATTTTACTACAACTAATTTACAAATATATATACAATTATATATACACATATATATATATACACATATAGAAACATATAACAAATTATACGATTAAATATCGGAGTCACTTGCTCTTTCATCAGCTTCAGTTCTTCCTGCATCTTTCTCCAATTACTGATTCTCTATTTTCAAATTGTAACTGACAGAAAAGCACAAAGAAAGTTTATTGTTCAGAATTTTGACTGCTGTGCTGAATAAGCTTGAATAAGCTCTTTTTCTTTGGCAGAAACTAGCAGAAACCCAGAAATAGTGATAAAATTTCTGCCAACCATATGACAAACCCAACAATGACCCTAAACAATTTTCTGGAGTTTTACAATTTTGTAAAGAAAAACTGAGAAAAACAAGAAAAAGGTGTTGTAAATACAGTGTTGTACAGTCACCCGTGTGTACAGTGTAGTCACAGCCTACTCTAAATAGTACTAGCCGTGCTGAAGGTAAAAACGGCAACGCTGCGAGAGTCCGATTGATATATATACAGTGATGTGATTGAAGCTGCCGTAGCAGGCCGTGGCTCGCGCATGCGCGGCAATTTCAGCCTCAGTAACGTAACTATTTTCGATGAAATCGGGTAGCTTGAGCACCCCGCAGACTTTTATAATTGAAACTTATTCTTTATTTTGAGGATGGGATAGGGAAAGAGCACTGCAATAACTATGCAAAAGAATATATAATCGTCTGTCGTCCATCAGTCGTCCCGCCAATAACACTGGT
>CM052294.1:157930-179176 GCA_028455765.1 Lasioglossum oenotherae | reverse complement strand
AGTTTTGAAATCGAAAAAAAACTTACAGAATGATTGGTAATGTTGAAATATTAATAACAATACTAATTTAGATGATAACAGAAAAAAAAAATCTGTGAAGAGTTTGTACACCTATCTCAACTCAGTACATAGTAATCAAAGCATTCCATTATCACTACTTTTCAAGAGTTCGGATAATCTGACGACAAAATGGTTCCAATAAAAGTTGAACAGTATTGAAACATGTACAAAATTATATATTTAAAATTAAAAAAAAAATTTTTTTTTGCCAAAAAATAACAATTATTTTCATTTTTTAAATGTTAAAGTACAATTTTTATTTCATAATCTTATAGCTGGCGTTAAGACGAATCCAACGACCTACTTATTTGTGACCGTGAGCCCATAAATAACGCTACAATATTTTATTCCCGTTTTTCAGCGAAATACCCCACTGTGCGCTGGTGAGACAATATGGCGCTCGGGCGCGCCAATCTTGAACACTACTAATAAAGCCATTAAAACAATGGCGGCTCTAAGTAGGATTATGACAAACCAAATGAAGACGTCGCAAAAAGCAAGAAAATTATTTTATCTAACAGTGGAAACAACAGTTCTATATGGGGCTCCGGTATGGAGCGATACTACTGGAAAAGTATTCACAACCAATGCGCTCAGAAGAACGCAGAGAATGGGTCTAGCGAGAGTGGCGTCAGCGTACAAAACGGTTCCGGTGGACACGCTCTGCGTGCTGACGGGTGTCCCGCCTTGGGACCTAAAAGCTAATGAAAGGAAGGTAATCTTTAAATGGGAAAATGTCATGCTAAACTTTCAGCACGAGATGACAAGCAGAGAAGATGATGAAGAAGAGGAATGGGAGGGAGAAACGATGGAGGAACGGCCCGACATCAGTCTCATCGAAAACCTTACAGGAGAAGGGGAAGAAGAAAGGAGAAAATCCATAAAGAAAGTGATTAGGAAATGGGCTAAACAAAGAACAATGGAAAGGTGGCAGGTTAAATGGGACTCTGCCATTATAGGTAGAAAAACACACGAAATCATTCCCAACATAGAAGAGTGGATTACTAGAGATCATGGTGATCTAGACTTTTATCTAACCCAGGCGCATACGAGGCATGGAGTGTTTAATTCCTTTAGGCATAGGATTGGGAAAGCACAGAACCCGTATTGCTGGCAACACCCGGAAGTTGAAGATGACCCGGAACATACCTTCATTGCGTGCGACGTATGGATCGAAGAGAGGTCAAGATTGGCAGAGAAGCTCGGACTGGAGGTGAGAGAGCTCTCCATGAGGATTATTGTAGGAGAGATGCTTCGCAACGAGAGAAACTGGAAGGCAGCGAAAGGCTTCTTCAGGGCCATCCTGGTCAAAAAAGAAGAAGAAGAGAGAAGAATAGAGAGGCTAAACAGAGAGAATGAGTAGAAATAAGAAAGTTAAGTAAAAACGGCTTTCGTGGCAATTAGGTAAAGATACAAGTCGTGCAGTCGCCTGTCCTGTGTTTTTCCGTTATATATAACCGAGATGAAGGAGGGTGACGAGACCATCGCCTGCGACGGAGGGTATGGAGCGAAGCAAACCTTCAATCTCCTGTGTTAAAGCTACATCAGCGGGTCCAGGACGGTTGGACGTGTAGCAGAGTTTCAAGGTCGAATGTTGCAGTCTGAAGGAGTTTCAGGAGCTAATCCCCACCTCCCGCCCCCCCCCCGGATTCGAGGAAAAGACGACGGAAAGACGGAGGGCGAGGTTAGACGGCAAAAAAAAAGGAACAAAAATAGATAGAAGATAAGAGTAATAGATAGTTAGTAAATAGATGGGAATATTTACAATTGTATTAAAGGAAACTGTAATCTAGAAGTAAATAGCGATAGGATAAATAACGTAAACGCACTCTCACACGCTGAATTTTAGGTTTATTTAAAAAGCAGTATAAATATACTTAGGTTAGGTTAGGTTGGGGACCGAGGGATAGGGGGCTCTCCAATGGTAACTCTGATCCATTGGAGGGTATGACTACAGTGGTGGTGGTCCATATCCTAAATCCTCTCGCTCCACCTCCTCGTGGTGGTCCCTGGGGCACGGCACTGATGTCACCAGTGTCGTGTGTCAACGGAGCGAGGGGTGAGTGGGGGGCATTGCTTTACTCGGTGCGGCAGCACGTGAGAAGGGCGATGTCCCTCCAGGGACTGTTTTAATATATGACGACCAGGGCAAGTGGGTGTTTAAATTGTATCATGGCTGACACACCGACTTGCAATACCGTTTACGGTGCAGGGGAGGGATACCCCAGTACCGGCACAGAGGGGGTGGGCGAGCAGGCCCCCTCTGGGTCGTTATCCAGCGGCTGCGAGTCCGGGTTGGTGGATCACTGGGCCACCCGGAAAGCAATGACTACCAGCGATGCCTCCCTGAGGGGAGATGCCTCCCACGCTACTAACGTGGGAGAGGTTCCAGAGGTGGAAGTGGCATCTGCCAGTGCCCCTCTATCTCTGGACGTAACCACGGCAGCAGTCCCGATACACTCGCCCGGCATGACAGGTCGAACGACCCGCCAATCGACTAGGGCTGCCGTGGTTGGAACAACGGGAAGCGAGGTGATGGGTCGCTCGTCGTCGCGAGACCGCATCTTTGTCATCGGCAACCGCGCAACCGACTTACCGTGGCCGGGCGGTACACCCTCAGTGGGCGGAGGGTCTGACCGGTCATCGGTCAGGTCCAACAAGCGGAGGCGCGGGCTTGGGGCCGATGAGGTAAGCTCCGACGAGGACGACGAGGCTGGGCCGGCAAGAAAGACTTCCGGGAAGGGGGGCACCAAAAAGAAGGACTCTACCCCGGGGGTGGAGGAGATGGCAAAATCCATCAGCGGCCTCTCCACAGGCGATATCCTCCAGGAATTCCTGGAGAAGGTTCGCCTCGTGGAGAGGATCGCCCTCAAGAGCGGGAATCTCAAGGGCACCTACGTGTGCGAGTGGTCTGCACGTTTCGCAGAGGCGACTGTGCTCGAAATAGTGCAGAGGGGGGAGAAAGAGCCGGGCCCCCCTAGCACTGCCGTCGCGCCCGTGGCTGCTCCCTTCCCTCCCCCGCAGGCCGCAGCGGCACAAATAGCGGCACTGCAAAAGAAGAACGAGCACCTGCGAGGGATGGTGGAGGAACTCAGGGCCTCAAACGAGGCTATACGAGAGGAGATGATGATGATGAAGAGGATGGGGGTAGACTCACAGCTGCTCCATCCCTCCCCGCTCGCAGCCATCGTCTCCCCTCCGGGAGGAGACTCTATGCCCGGAGAAGAAGATGGCGACGCCGCCTCCCCCATCCGGCGCGAGAAACGGGCCAAATCCTCCTCCTCCGCCACCGGAGCTGCGGTCAGGCACTAGTGGGCTCTTGGAGCAGCTTGGCGCCCTGCTTGATGCCAAGCTGGCCCCTATTAAGAGGGTACAGGCGAGGCGGTCTTCGGGCCCGCCGCTCGCCCCTGCCCCTCGGAGAGGCATAAAGGTCCTGAGGACGGGAAGAAGAAGAAGAAGAAAAAGACGAAGAAGAAGAGCGCCCCCGCCCCAGCTCACAGCCGAATACGGCCCCTGCCCGCACCGTGCCCCCAACCGCCGCCTTAGAGAGACTATGGAGCGAGGTGGTGGGCAGGAAGGCCAAACGGGAGGCCAAAAAGGCCTCGAATCCTCCCCCATCCCTCACTAAGGGACCCCAAGGGCCCCCAGAGAAAAGAGAAGGGAGGGAGAGCCCAGCCAAGGTTGGCCCCCCCTCCAAAGACGGCGGCTATTTCACTGACCGTTCCGGAGGGGTGCAAGACCACCCGGGCGGAGGCTATGGCGGCGGCGAAAGCTGCCATCAAGCTCAGTGAGCTGGGGATCGGGGAGATCCGCTCAAAACGGGCGGTGACCGGGGGTCTCTTGCTGGAGATCCCCGGCTCAGAGGGGGTGCCAAAGCGGATGCCTTGGCATCTAACATGGCCGCTGTATTAAGCGGCCTGGGGCTGCGGGTCAACAGACCCCTCAAAATGGCGGATATCCGCCTGAGGGGTCTGGATGACTCCGTCACCCCCGAGGAAGTGAAGACGGCGGTGGCAGAAGTCGCGGGGTGCCCACCAGATACGGTGAAGGTTGGGGACATAAAGTCCCCAGTCATCGGTCTGGGCACCACGTGGCTGAAATGCCCCGCTGCGGCTGCCCGCCTATTGGCGGGCGCGGGAAGCCTTCGGGTGGGCTGGTCCACCGCGAAGGTTGAGGCACTGGCCGCGAGGCCGTTGCAGTGCTTCCGCTGTCTGGCTGTGGGACACGTCAGACAGCGGTGCACTAGCACGGTCGATCGCAGCGGCCAGTGCTACAAGTGCGGTGCGTCCGGCCACCGGGCCAACGAGTGCTCGGCGGCCCCCCGGTGCCCGATTTGTGCCGAGCTGGGAAGGCCGGCCGGGCACAAGGCGGGGAGTTGCGCGTGCCCTCCGCCGCCAAGAAAGGGCCGATCTAATGGGGGGAAGGAGCCCCCTAAGGTTCCCGCCGTATCTGGGGAGGGGGGCCAAGCCCGTCCCCCTCCCAACCCCTCGGAGAATCCGGAGGGTATGGAGGTGGACCCTCCACCCCCAGAGCCACCCGACCCTGAGGTGGCCGAACCGGGAGCGTCTACCGCACCATAATGCCCAGGACGCTCCCGGTTGTTCAGGCCAACCTGAACCACTCCCGCCGGGCCCAGGACTTGTTTGTCCATGGCCTGGCGGAGAGGCAGGTCGGGTTGGCCGTTGTCACGGAGCCTTACGACGTCCCCGACTCCTCCCCTTGCGTGGGGGACGTCGAGGGCTCCGTGGCAATATGGGCCCATAAGGGCGATGAGTTCCCCCCCCGGCTCCGTGGTCGAGCGGAGTCGAGGGGTTGTATTGTATAAGTGGGGAAGGTTTCTGGTCGCGGGATGCTATGTCTCGCCCAACTGCGGCCTCGTAGAGTTCGAGGGGTTTCTGGACCGGCTGAGGGTGATGATCACACCACACCTAGCCGGTCCAATGCTGGTCCTGGGGGACCACAGGGGTCGGCGGGAGGAAAGGAGACGCGGGGCTTTTAATCTTTGGCGATGACCCCGAGAGCGTCACCGAAAATCCCGAGCTCGATTTGCCGTAGCCGGGAGGCGCCCACCTAAGGGAGCCATCTCCTAGCAGTTGACGGTCGCGCGTGAACACTCACACACCGCTAGGTACACTCACACACCGCTAGACCACGTATACGCACACGAGGATTGCAAGGGTCCGGAAATTGACCTCTGACCTCTCGATAATGCAAAGACGGGGGTTTTTAGTAGTCAAAATCGCCAGATTAAACATCAATCTACATCGCTGTTTGCCTCAAAAGTCGTTCTTTTACGTTTCTGAGTAATGGTTTTGCAATATTCGGCTGCATATTGCCCGTCGGAGAGGCTAGTACGCCGGCGTGACTGCAGCGCCATTTGACGGGCAACATGCGACGGGCAACATGCAGCCGAATATTGCAAAACCATTGCTCAGAAACGTAAAAGAACGACTTTTGAGGCAAACAGCGATGTAGATTGATCTTTTATCTGGCGATTTTGACTACTAAAAACTCCCGTCTTTGCATTATCGAGAGGTCAGAGGTCAATTTCCGGACCCTTGCAATCCTCGTGTGCGTATACGTGGTCTAGCGGTGTGTGAGTGTACCTAGCGGTGTGTGAGTGTTCACGCGCGACCGTCAACTGCTAGGAGACGGCCCCCTTAATACCGTGGGAAGGGTCCGATGGTGCGTCGGGGTCCGGGAGATCCAACAAGCGGAGCAGGCTGGATCTTTCGGAGGGGCGTAAGGCCGGGATGGATTCCTGACGGTTGTAGGGACTGACCTTGAGGTCACCATGCCTCTTGGAATTCCCCCTCTTGCGAAGGGAAACCCCGATGGAACTGATGTTCTCCTGATCTGGGTACTTACCTGGATACTTACCTTCGGTGAGTATCCGGGTGAGGGATCTGGTGTGCAGAATTTCGGTGAAGTTGGTGGGTCCATCTTGGTCAAAATCCTCCTACTCCACCTCCTCGTGGGGCCCCTGGGACTTTGCGTAGGCTTCGGCTCAAACTGAGTGCGGACGGAGTAGGCAGGTACCTGGGAGGCACTTCGGTGCCAATCAGGTGGATTCGTTTAATGGTTTCGGGTGTTACCTATAATACCTACCTTTATTACGAAATGGACAATACGCACAAAAGTAATAAAATTTACGGAGCAAGGGGCGGATCCCCTAGTTCCGGCGGTGTAGGAGTGGTCGCGCAGGCTCCTACGGCGTCGTCATGCAACGACTGTGAGCTGACCGTGGTGGAACCCTGGGCCTGGTCAGAAGCAATGGTGACCAGGAAGAATATTGACGATGAAATGGATGTTGATCCTATGGAAGTAGAAAAAGCCGATAAGGCTACTAAAGATAAAGACCGAATACTATAAGAGACTGGGTTTCCCTGATCTCGCGAGTATGATGACGACTAAAAAGGCTACTGAAGTTATTGAGAAAAAAACTAAAGAAATGAAAATACCTGAAGTGACACTAGTCGCGACCTCCTTGACTGACGATAAACAGAGTTCGTTGGATGAAAAACAAAGACCTCTGGATAAACCTACGACGTCGAAAGATCTAACGAGCGGTGCGCCAAATGGTAAAAGTAGTTTTTGGAAAGAGACTTCTACGGTAAATAGAAATAAAGCGTTTCTTCAACATGATCGAACGACCAGGTATTTAAATAAAATAGTCGACGATATTACTACATTATTTGATAAATTTGCTCCGTTAAATAGCTACTTGCAAAATAGTAAAAACTTTCCTAAAGATCATAAGAAAACTAGTAATACAATTCCAGATGAACTACTTAAATTAAGACAATTAGTCGAAGATACTTGCAAGATGCATGAAACAGATATAACCTTTGCAAAAAATCAGGCTTCTATTAAAAAGAGTACCAAAAATAATTATACTATGACAGATATGTCGATGACTTGTTCCATGCCTCCTCCTCCTCCACCGACACTTAAAAAGAAGAAAAGAGTCCATAATTATACTACTGATATGAGACTTCTGCAGAGAATATGCTCTGCAGATGAGACAGACCGGATCAAAGGAAATCTCCAATAGCAGATTTTGAGTCGACGAGAGAGACAGATGGTGAGGTATCTTCCACAGAAGAGATACTTAACTATCTGAAAAACATGATTAAAAATCGCAAAAAACATGATACAGAAAGGAATAAAATAGTTAAGATGCCGGCTAAAACTAAATCTAAAATTTAGAAGAAGGTTTTACTCGAAAAAAACTTATCATAATCTGACGCATACTTACCTGACAAGAGTCCGTCGAAGACTTCAGCTACTGAGAGATGTGTGATACGGTCCATCACCGAATGGCACACTGTCTCAAAAAGAAAAGGTAGAAGAACTAACCTAGAAGAAGATGATTATACAGCTGATAGCGAGGTTGAGAAAAAGTGCATCAAACCACCTAGGTGGACAACCCCTAGAACTGATGCATTAGTTGTGAAGACTATAAAAGCTGAGGAATTCCATGACATATATAAGAAAATCCTTGGTGCACAGAACGAATTCCAGGAAGTAAAAAGGGCTCGTAAAACCCGAGCAGGCCATTTATTATTAGAACTAGATAAGGAAAGTAACACTACGGCAATGCGTGACAAACTCCAGAAACTCGTTCACGACCCGACATCAATTCGTACCATTCGAAAAATGTTCGATTGCGAGGTACGCGACTTGGACCCCGTGATTCCAGGTAAACAGGTGCTTTCCTCGATCGCTACGCTCCTTGGTGTTGACGAGACTGATCTTAAACTTAAGGTTATACGCGCGACCAAAATGGGCATGCAGGTGGCAGTTATTGAGGTACCGAATAAACATCTACCCAAAATACTGCGCATTGGTAAAATTCGCATTGGTTTTACGGTAGCTAGGTTAGTTCCTGCTCCTCGTATAACTAAATGTTTTAGATGTCATAACATCGGCCATTATAGCGGACAATGTCAAGAAAAGATTCTAGGAGATGCTAGATGCCGTAGATGCGGCTCAGACGGACACATTATGCCACATTGTACATTGGAAATGCGGTGTTTAGATTGCCATAAAAAGAAAGAGTCCTCAAATCACTTAATGGCCTCTATGGCTTGCCCTGTGTTCCGGAAAAAGATGCAGCAATTAAGACAACAGTTTAATTTATATAATGCACATACTGCAAATTAACTTGAACCATTGTCGACTTGCCCAAGATCTGCTTATAGAAGTAGCTCTTGAGCAAAGAGCAGATGTAGTATGTATTCAAGAGCCTTATCGCATCATGGATTATTGTTTGCATCTACCGATGAAATGGCAGCTATTTTGCCTGTAAATAGAAACATCAAAATTAGTGAAAGAGATGTATATAGAGGAAATTGTTTTATTAGTGTTAAATTCGACTTATGTACTATAGGTAACGTTTATATATCGCCAAATTGCCTACAATATGAATTCTCCCTTTGTCTAGAAGAAATTAAAAGTCGCCGCTCGATTTGGTGCCGTCCACTAATTCTGATGGGTGACTTTAATAGCAGAAGCACTGTCTTTGGTGACGTTATTAACAACTCAAGAGATAATACTCTTATAGAATACGTTGCAGATATGTCCCTCTTACCGGTGGTGACGAAAGGTGCCTACACATTTAGACGTGGAAATTCGAAATCGAAGATTGACGTGATCTGTTGCGAGAACTCACTATTCGATTTACTTAAAAGTAAGGTATTGTATGGTGTTGTGAGCGCATCAGACCATTATTATTGTTTGCACAAACTTAAAAATAAAAGTAATAACTCTCAGACATATACAAATAGTACACAAAATCGCACATGGAATTTTAAAACTATAAACGAAGAACTCTTCATGTCTTTGTTTGAGGAGTTAACTTCTGATATAGATTTATCTGACGCTGATGATACTAAAGTCGACCAATACCTTGACAAGATAAATCAGATTTGCATACTTTGTATAAAAAAGAATTCCCGTATTCCTCGCCGTAAATGTAATCCCTGGTGGAATGAGGAAATTGCGACGTAGAGAAAATCGGTCATGCAAAAAAGACGTACCTATCTTAGAGTTTGTAGACGGGGTCTCGGTGGAGAAATTGGAATACATGAAATTAAAAAGAAGTTACAATATAAAATTAGCGACTCCAAAAGAACGATGTGGAAAGTCTTCATAGAGGATCTGAGGTGCGATATTTGGGGTAAACCATATCGCATACTTCAGAATTGCTTTAAAAAGAAACTGCCATCTCCGGTACTTTATAAATCAGATGCCGAGTCCATATTATTTACTTTATTCCCTCGGGAATGTGAGCCGACTATTTATGATATATTTAATGAAGTTGAAATCCCTGAAGAAGACTTGGTAACTTCAAATGAAATCACTCAAATTGCAGATACGTTTATGTTTCGGACAAGAAGGGGGAGAACGAACCACTTAGCAAAAAACGTCACTTTATTTTTTCCCGAACTGGGATCGTCGACTCCCAACGAACTTGTACAAAAATTCAATGTAAACACACCACCGAAGTACGTTGGTGTAATTATACAATAAAGAGTTTGTTAGTTGAAGATGATTTCTTCGCGTACCGTTTATTCAACAGCGATAAGTGCGCGAATAGAATAACTTGAAAAACCGGTCAACCGACGCGATGTCTTTCGAGTGAGCGAGAGAAAAGATTTGACTGTCAGCGATCGATAGACGAAGCTAAGTGAAGTTCGATCGATCAGCTGGCCGTTAGCCGAAAACGCTCGAACGCGTGATTGGAGGATCGATCGAATTTGGTCCTTCGAGCCGGATCCAGCGCTGCAGCTCATCTGAAATTACTATACGTACATTCTTCAAACCTACTCGTGCTTCAACCTCGTGCGCCAAACAATGGCTGACCTTATCGAACATCAGCATACTCTCGCCAGACGGATATCTCGCGTGGTGATAAATATAAAGAAGAAAGGAAAGGCCAATATCTACCTGGAATTACTTCAGACGAGCAAGGAGATGCTCGAGCAACTATGGGATGATTATCGCCAGGTAGATGCTGAATTGAGAGTTGCCGCTAAAACAGACAATGATCTATGGGAAAGTCGTTATTTCGTTGAGGACGAATATGAGGAGACTTCTAACGATTATACGGAGCAGCAATCCACTCTGCGAGCAATGATTTCTCAATTCAAGGAATCTGCTACCGATAAGGAATCCGAAAATTCGAAAGCAACGGTCGTCGAGACTGGTACTCCAAGGTCGCGCGCCGTGTTGCCAAAAATGGGTCTTCCCCTCTTTGGCGGTCAATATAAGGACTGGCCGTCGTTTCGGGATTTGTTTACTTCCCTCATCATCAACGACGTGACTCTTTCTCCTGTCGAACGCCTTTATTATTTGAAAGTCTGTATGAAGGGCAGCGCAGCGTCTCTTCTGAAAAACATTAAGACGACCGCTGATAACTTTAAGGTTGCGTGGGAAAAATTAATAAATCGGTTCGAGAATCGCCGACTTCTAGTGCAGGCTCAAATACGAATACTTGCCTCAATATCTCCTGTCAGCAAGGAATCCTCTGTCGAATTACAGCAGCTCTTCGATCAAACGTTCGACGCCATAGATGCTCTCGATAATCTGGATCGACCTGTCACGAATGCCGTCGACTGGGTAGTCGAATTGACAGTCGAGCGGTTGGATACGCAGTCTCTTCGTGAATGGGAAGATTTAGTGAGGCACTCTAAAGAACTCCCGACACTAGAGGATCTACGAACATTTATGGAAGGACGCATACAAACCTGTGAGGCTCTAGAGGCTAAACGAAAACAGTCTGACGAAGCCTCTCACAGTAAGAAATCCTCCTCCAAGGCTTTCAAGGTTCACCAGGTATCCAAGGCGAACCCTTCGTTAAGAACCTGCAGCATCTGTCAAGGACAACACTTCGTCTTATTCTGCCCTCAATACAAGGAGAAGAATCCCGTCGAACGGAAGGAAACGGCACTTTCTCTAAAGCTTTGCCTAAACTGTGGCGAGGACCTGAGTGGCTCTCTTCGCCCGATCCTCTTCCCGCTGCACCTACCGAGGAGACAACCCACAAGAACGAGGAGCTGGAGGTACATCACGTGGCAACCCAGCGGGAGAACACATCCGGCACGTTAATCGGGCGCTTCTCGAATCCAACGCGCCTGTTTCGAATCCTGGCCTGGTGTCGTCGCTGGGCTCCTAGAAATCGAAAATCAGAATAGGTTATCACTGCTACTGAAATGCAGGAAATCAAACTGATTCTCCTGCGTCGGGAGCAGTCAGCTTCATTCTCCGAAGACATCGCCACTCTCCGGAGGAATCAACCAGTGGCAGCAAAGAGCAGATTAGCCAACCTCTGCCCATTCCTGGATGAGGACGGAGTCTTAAGAGTCGGAGGCCGTCTACAAGCAGCTAATCTTGCGTACGACAGGACGCATCCAGCGATCCTTCCTGACGAATCCCCTCTGGCTAAGTTGTGGGTCGAAGCTACTCAAAAACGATGCCTTCACGGGGGGACACAGCTTACCCTGGCTACGCTACGCCAGGAGTGCTGGATTCTCAGAGGTCGCCCAATGGTAAAACACTGTATCAACCAATGCACAGTTTGTATTCGCTGGAAAGGGCAAACCGCCCAGCCAAAAATGGGAAATCTCCCATCTGCCAGAATAACACCGTGTCGTCCGTTTTTCAGATCTGGTGTCGATTATGTAGGGCCAATACACCTTCGGTCTGGTCGGGGTCGTGGTCAGCTCACAACTAAAGGATACATCGCCGTGTTAATCTGTCTTGTCACCAAGGCCGTGCACCTGGAGGCTGTGTCGGATGGATCGACCAAAACCTTCCTCGCTGCACTAAGACGCTTTATATCACGGCGAGGTCGCTGCCTAGAGCTGTACAGCGACTGCGGACGCAATTTCGTCGGCGCCAATCACGAGCTGCGCGCACTACTCCGAGAATCGACACAACAGGGAGGCGGTCCATTCGCCGCAGCCTCCAGGGAAGGAATTTCCTGGAAATTCAACCCACCGTCTGCTCCACACTTTGGAGGAATATGGGAAGCGGCGGTGAAATTTGTTAAGCATCACCTCCGTCGGATCATCGGCGAGCAGCGATTGACCTTTGAGGAGCTGACCACGCTCCTGACTGGTATCGAGGCTTGTCTTAACTCTAGACCATTACAACCATTGTCCGACGACCCTGAGGATCCAGCAGCGCTGACTCCGGGACATTTCTTGATCGGAGAACCGCTCATCGCTCTTTCAGAGCCCAGCCTCGAAGAACTTCCCGTCTCACGGTTATCTAGATGGCAGTTGATCCAGCAAATCCAACAGCACTTCTGGAAACGCTGGTCTAGGGAGTATTTGAACATCTTGCAAACCAGAGGCAAGTGGCGTAAAAACAAAATTTTGATAAAGACCGGATTTCTCTGTCTGGTTAAAAGTGAAATTTTACCTCCTACGCAATGGCCTCTCGCTCGTGTTGTTCACATCCACCCTGGACCAGACGGCTCAGTTCGATCGATCCGCCAATCACTCCTGCTGTGGTCGATAATCGACCGTAATCGATCTCGACGACGCTGGCCTATGGCTCCGCGAGCCGCTGATCGATTCTAGATCTCGCTGTCACTCGAAAGGCATCCAATAGCGTGATCGAGGAAAGATGAATGAGCAGACGCGACTGACACATTCAGCCAATCCCAAACAGTTTAAAACTAAAAAAGCTCCAGGAATCGATTTATTTCCTCCTGCTCTTATTAAATTCATTACATATATGGACACTGAAAAAATCAAAGACTTGATGAATTCTTGCCTGAAAAAAGGATTTGTACCATCCAGATGGAGAGTTAGTAGAACGATTTTAATTAGAAAAAATAAAGAGAAGACTCTCACACCGTCGAATTTTCGTCCATTATGTATTGGCGATGCCATAAACAAGATACTGAAAAATATAATTAAAACTAGATTACTTAAATATTTAGGCGATCCCCCATTTTCATCCAATCAATACGGTTTCACTCGAGGTCGATCGACCCTGGATGCATTGGAGAAGGTTCAAAAATTCTTTATCTTTACCAGACGTTCACAGAAATTTGGAGTCTTTATAAGTCTAGACATCCGTAACGCTTTCAATAGCCTTCGCTGGAAGAGCATATTTGACGCCTTGGATAATAGGAAAATTTCCTTATACTTACAACGTATAATTCGAATATATTTAAGCGACAGATATATACGATATTATGCAAAAGACGGTTGGCTTGAGATTCCTATGGATATGGGCTATGGACAGGGTTCTAACATATCCCCACTTCTCTAGAATGTGGTTTATGATGGTTTAATTAATATTCCTGTAAAAAGCAATGTCGAGATCCTAACTTACGCCAATGATGCTTCCATCCTAATAAGTCACAGACATTTCGATGCCCTGAAAATTGATGCAGAAAAAGTAATTAATGATATTTATACTTGGCTCAATAAACACGGGCTAGAAATGGCGGCACCGAAATCAGAGTTTATTTTTGTATCTAAAAAAGTGGTACCTGCAAATTTCTCCCTTAAAATCTTGGGACATGAGTTGAGCGCATCGAAGCAATTAAAATATCTGGGAGTAATTTTGGACAACCGGAATAATTTTTCTGCTCACATCAAAATATGCACAACCAAAGGGTTAAACATTATGCACGAGTTATCTCGTGTCATGAGTAACCTGGATGGACCCTCCACAATGGGACGCCGCTTATATTATAACATCCTAGACTCCGTGGTGTTGTACGCTGCACCCATATGGGGCCCTATCGATACAAATTTCGCTAGAAATAGACTAATTTTAGAACACGTCCAGCGAATCGGCCTAGGACGCATAACAAGAGCATACAGAACTGTTTGCTGTGATGCCCTTAACGTTATAGCAGGTGTTCCGCCTTGGGAACTGGTTATTCAAGAAAGACAGGTCTGTTATAAAATCCGTTATGAGACTGCATACTTACCTGACGACGATAATCGGACCAAAGATCTCAAAGACGAAGAAAGAAGAGATCGTACCGAGGCTGCTAAAAGGAAAACCATTGATGACTGGCAGATTCGCTGGAATGATCTAAGGAAGGGCCTGTGGACGAAGAGATTGATTCCAAATCTGCAACCCTGGATAGATAGACCTTCTGATGATTTAAATTACAGGCTCACGCAAGCCCTTACTGGCTACGGCGTCTTCAATTTGTTTCGGCAACGTATTAGAAAATCAGAAACAGCTGATTGCTGGTTTTGTAGCGGTGATATAGACACCCCAGAACACACGCTATTTCACTGTGGAAGATGGTTGGTACAACGGACCATCCTGGAATTAGATTTGGACACCAAATTTACCCCAGATACAATGATACCGCTTATGATGCGAAACAGAGACGATTGGCGCAAAATAAACAACTTTGTTAATTATATTATGATAAAGAAAGAAAAATTCGAGAGAGAACTCGAAGGATTAAATAGAAGAGATAGTAGAAATACGAGAAATCCCAATTAGCGGCGATATAAGTTAAACTACTTGAAAAGACATATGTGGGCATGTATGTGTGTATGCGATGTGTATATGTCAGTGAGTGTGTATATCGCATGCCCACGATATGATTGTAATATATTTAAATTTTATCCTGGTGTAAATACGTATACGATTACGTCTCTGTAAATAGATATTGTCATTGTTAGGACTCTACCTTTGAATCGAAATAATTTAAGTTAAGGAAATAATTATACCCATCGAGGAAGTTTTTGAACCTATACGATGCGTCAAAGAGATCGCAGGAAGTCGATGCAAGAAGCAGTTCCCTGTACCTCTTTATTATAGGTATACAGAAATGAATGGGTTTAGAGTCCCTCAGTGGGGGGGGAGTTTTTTAGTGGGTAGTGGTGAGATATAGTCTATTATTCTCAACTGTCATCTGAGAGAAGCCGCGCCCCACACTATTCTACACGTACACCTTGTACAATGTGCGCAAATGCATTTTTTTTCCTCCATCATCAAATGAAAAAAAGGGGTCAGTAAACCCCCCTGCCCCCGCCTCCTCCAGGGAGGATATGGAGGTGGATCCTCGACCCCCAGGGCCACCCCGCATTGAGGTGGCCGAACCGGGAGCGTCTACCGCACCATAATGCCCAGGACGCTCCCGGTTGTTCAGGCCAATCTGAACCACTGCCGCCGGGCCCGCATGGACTTGTTCGTCCATGGCCTGGCGGAGAGGCAGGTCGGGTTGGCCGTTGTCACGGAGCCTTTCGACGTCCCCGACTCCTCTCCTTGGGTAGGGGACGTCGGGGGCACCGTGGCAATATGGGCCCGAAAGGGCGGAGATTTCCCCCGGCTCCGTGGTCGAGCGGAGCCGAGGGGTCGTGCTGTACAGATTGGGAAGGTTTCTGGTCACGGGATGCTACATCTCGCCCAACTGTGGTCTCGCAGAGTTCGAGGGGTTTCTGGACCGGCTAAGGGTGATGATTACACCATACCTAGCCGGTTCAATGCTGGTCCTGGGGGACTTCAATTCAAGTCCACTGCTTGGGGAAACCCCAGGACCACCCCTCGTGGCGTGGCCCTTGAAGTTTGGGCGGGGGGCATGGAGCTCCGGTTGGTGAACCGGGGCTCCGTACCCACGTGCGTGCGGTGGAACGGGTGGTCCATAGTCGATCTAACTTGGGCCACCCCCGCTGCCGTACGCCGTGTGTCCGCCTGGCGGGTGGCCACGGAGTGGGAGTCACTCTCCGACCACCTCCATATCACCATGGAGGTGGAGGCCACCTAACATCAACAACAGGCGGACCTGCCCCCTAGTAGCACCCACGCAGCGCCAGTTAAATGGGCGCTGCAGCGACTGGACGTGGACGTCCTGAGAGCCACAGCTCTCGCCTATTCCTGGGCCGAACCCAGGGAGCGCGGAACTGACGAGGGGGTGTCATGGTTCCGGGGCATCATGAAGTCGATATGCGACGCTTCGATGCCCCGGGCCGGGAAGCACCCCCCGAAAAAGTCAGCGTACTGGAGGTCGGGCGAAATTGCGGACGTGAGGGACACGTGCGTCCGCGCCCGACGCCAATTGGAGGCGTCGACGAGGCGAGAGTGGCCGCCCTTTACTCGGAATATAGGGCGGCCCGAATGGCTCTCCAGCGAGCAATTGCCGCTGCAAAGGCCGCGGCCTGGGATGAGCTCCTCGGATCCCTGCAGAGGGATCCATGGGGGCGCGCCTACAAAGCGGTGCTGAATAAGCTCCGCCCGTGGGCGTCCCTCATCACAGAGGAGTTAGACCCTGAGTTCCTGGGACGGGTCCTCAGCACACTCTTCCCCCCCTCGAAGGGAACGAGGTAGAACCCGCCCCCTTCGGTCCATACCAACTGGACCGATGAACTCGGGGTCACAGAGAGTGAGCTCTCCCGGGCCGTCCAGAGGATCCGGGAAGGAGGCAAGAAGGCCCCCGGTCCCGACGGGGTCCCTGGACGGGTATTGGCAGCGGCCCTGGACGTCCTCGCCTCGGCATTCATACAGACGATAAATTCCTGTATGATCCCGGGGAATCCCCCAGGAATGGAAAGTCGCCAGGCTGGTCCTCCTCCACAAGGCAGGAAAGCCCGCAGATACTCCCACTGCGTACCGGCCCCTGTGTCTCCTCGACGAGGCGGGCAAGATCTACGAAAAGATCATAGCCGACCGCCTCGTCGAGCACTTGTCCCAACATGGTGGTCCCGATCTGAGCGACAGCCAGTTCGGTTTCCGGAGGGGGCGATCGACGGTAGATGCCGTCGGTCGACTCGCCTCCCTTAGGAAAGAGGCTGTCGCTCAGGGCAGGGTGTTGATGGCGGTGAGCCTTGATATCACCAACGCTTTCACCACCATGCCATGGGATGAGGTAGTGAGGTCCCTGGATTATTACCAGGTGCCCTCCTACCTCAAGGAAGTCATCCGGGACTACCTGAGGGACAGGTGGTTTGAATATCCGGGAGGGGACGGAAACATCCAGAGGGAGGAGATGCACCGCGGAGTGCCACAGGGGTCGATCCTTGGACCGCTCCTGTGGCTACTCGCCTATGACGCGGTGCTGCGGGCTCACCTTCTCCTCGGCGTCCACCTAATCTAGACGACCACACTGGTGGTCGTCGAGGGGAGGTCGTGGAGGAGGACCCTGAGCCTGGCGCAAGCAGTGGTGGGCTGCGTTGTCGGTGGGATCCGGAGATTGGGGCTGGAGATTTCTGCTGGCAAGACCGAGGCAATGTGGCTACACGCGTTGCCTCGGAGCCAGCTGCCACCCCAACTCTGGATCCGGGTAGGTGATGCCCCTGTCGAGGTGAGCGGCCCCTCGAAGGTCGCTGGTGCTTCGAAGAGCACTTCGACCGTAGTACTCCCGCCGCCGCCAAGGGGGGCGTTCCCCTTGGCGGCGCCCCCGGGGTGGGCAGGCCGCGGGGGGAGGAGGAACTAATCCCCTAATCCACTAATCCCCTCCCCCCACTACAAAGAGGCGGCCTGCCGGTCGACCCTCCCTTATTTTATTGATTTTATTGATTTTATTTTTACCGATACCGTTTGTTTATGTTTTTTGTGTTTGTGCTGTTTTAACTATTCTATTATTTATTTAAATGACATATTTTATTTGTTACGTCCTTTCCGTTGAATTTATTTATTTGTTGACATATTTAATTTATTTATTTATTTGACCATTTTGTAAAGTTTAGTTATTGACGTTATTTATTTAGTTAGTTTTATGATTACAAACGGTTTTATGTTTTATGTTTTATATTTTATATCTATATTTTATATTTTTTATATTTTACATCTTTAGTTATATTTTAAATTCTGACGAGGGTCGACCAGGGGGGTTGGACAGGGGAAGGGGACAGACATGAGCCGGAACTCGCCTCTTTCCCCTCCTTGTCGCGTGCGGAAACCTCGCTCCTCGGTCGGGCGGGAACCCCTTTCGGTTTTCTTCCCCGACCGAGGAGGGGGGTCTCCGGGGGTCGCGGGTGTCTCGAGCTGGGGCTCGGGGCACCCAACCGAGCGACCCCAGGGATGGGGGACACCGTGTGGGTGACCCGCACGGGGTCCAAATAGCACTAGGTTATGATTGGGGGGAGCTTCACTCCCCCCCCCCCGGGATTGGGGCTTTAAGCCGGGGCTGGAGGTGGTCGGTCGCATTCGTTTTCGAGATCCCGACCACCTCTAATTTATCTCAGGGAGGTCACCGTAGGTTTTTTAGTGGGTAGATCTGGCCTTTCTGGACAGACGAGCTCCACATAACCCCGTCTTTCCCCCAGGAGGACGGGGTATGCGTAAAGCATTTTTCCTACGTTAAAAAAAAAGGTTAGGTTAGGTTAGGTTAGATTAGGTGAGTTTAGGTTAGGTTAGGTTAGGTTAGGTTAGGTGGGGGACCTAGGGATATGGGGCTCTCCAATGGTGACTCTGATCTATTGGAGGGTATGTGACTACAGTGGTGGTGGTCCATATCTTAAATCGCGGTGTGTGCGAACGGGGCGAGGGGTTACACACGGCGCTCCCCGCTTTTTGTACTGTGTGCCTCTCACGCAGAAGGGCAGTGCCGGTGTACTGAGTGAATGTGTGTATGTGTGTGTGTGTGTGTGAGTGGGCTGCGGTCGTTTCACGGTGGATATTCCCCGAAGACTAAACAAGGGAGGAGTAGTAGCCTCCCGACCGGGGCTGAGGGATATGTCTGTACCTGACCTCTGTATGTGGTAACACTTACATGTTTAACGTGGGAAAACCGCTACCCTCAGCTGACTGGAGCCTATTCGGGGGTTGAAGCCGTGAATTCGGGCGCAGGGGTGGAGGATTATCTGGCCAGTATTTCCTCATACCCTGTGCGCTGGGGGGTAAACCAGCGCACCATCTAGCCTGAAGTTGGGGGAATATCCGGTCTCGGATCCGGTGCCTCCCTTCGATAGGGGTGACGTAAAACCTATAGCATCAGTATGGCGCGGGCCTATCCCGTTTAACCTTCTGTTAGAGTCATTTAAAACCACATTGATAGGCTTGGCCAGCTGACAAGTCGCTTCTCGGCTTCGATGTGGATTAACTAGGATTCAACTCCGGCGGGGAGAGTACCCCTACTGCGGTAGGGGTCCCATGATGGCGCGAAGCGTCGTAATCCAAAACTAATATCAGCCATGGCAGGCATTCCAAACAAAAATAACAATAACAACAAAAACCTCAAAAAAAATAAAAATGAAAACGTGGAAGGAGAAGAAGGAGTAACTAACACTGTGTTCGAGATTTCTGACACAACTCGCGAGGGAGGTAACATCGAAAAGGACACCGAAGCAATTACGATGACGGAAATGTTACTATTACCTTATACCTCTACTCCTTATAAACTTGATCGGGAGGATCCCAATAAGGCTTTCACCCCTAGCAGAGTCCTTGCAAGAAGTCCTACGAGCTCCAACGTCGCGAGTGCGCCGTCTGTTGGAGTAAGTGGGGGGAATAGACAGAGCCCGACCCTGGGAAGACAGCGCTCGAGCTCTGCATCAGACGCAACTGAAGCAGTTGAAGAAATGGAATTTCTACAATTTGAATTCGAGCACGAGAACCTCACTCCAGAACAGCAAAAAAAGAGGAAACGAACCACAAATAGCACCGAAGTGACACCCAACACCAGCATAAGTGCAAATATTAAAACCCTGGCAGACGCACTCAAAGATCTTTCTGGCCTCGTTACAGGGCGGGACAGTATCAAACTAGAAGTAAAGTCAGCAATAAAAAAGACAATCAAGACCTTTAATGAAATGCAACGCGCATTCAAAAATACGACTATCAAAGAGCAGCCGGAGACCAGTCGTGAATCGACTGCCAGAACTGCTCAAAGAAAAGTAGACGAAGCACAATAGAAGATTCCGGAAACCCGCACTATTGGCACACAGACCGGGAATCCCGAAGAACTAGACCTAGACGAGATGGAAAGCTGGAAGAACAAGGACATCAACTATGAAACCTTTAATACCTTACAAGATAGATGTTGGAATAAATCTGTCTTTCAACGTACCACCATAAATAATGCTAACATATTAAGCATGAAAGACACTGATACAGCCTGCTTTGTACCCGCTGATTTTAAAGTGGAACAAGGCCCAACCAAGTCAATACTAGACAAATACCAAGGCCAAGAAGAGATGAAGGAGCAAGATCCCTCCTTAGGCTCGGTAGTTTACTTAGTTGTCGCTACTTGTTTACCAGGTAAGAAAGGTAATCCAAGTTCAAAGATCCTGGATGAAAAATTTATCTATTATTTGATAGATAGACCAAAAGACGAGAGCACCATCAACCTAGAAACCATATTCAATACGCTCAAAGAACTTAAGGACATAGCGCAAGTAAACCTCAGACAAAATATTGCGATTGCTTACGATGCGTTGGATCCCTACTTGCTGAGGAAGATGGTCGAGACCATCTTCTTAAACTCTAAAATCGACATCAGCATACACCTTTACAGAGGTGAAACTAAAAAGCACCAAAGCGGCGTAGAAACGGTCCTGGTTAGCAGTGAAACTAGAACATATGCCGAGACCCTTAAGGTCTCAAAAAACAATATAAATATACACAAAGAAGGCTTCACGATTGCTGGAGTCAAAGCAAATAAGAAAGGTGAGGTACTGGTATCCATTAAAGGTGACGCTACCAAAGCCTCCTGCCTCAGCACCCTAATTAATAACCGTATTACGGGAGCCAAATCAACGGTGTGTGGTTCCCATAAAAAGGTGCTGCACCTGAAACAATTGGACGGCGACATTACAGCCGAAGACATAAGTAAGGCTATTCTTAATTACATACCTGGCACGCCAGCTGAAAGCATTTCAGTCAAGGCGCTTCGTCCAGCTTTTGCTGGAAGACAAAATGCAACACTGATAGCGCCGGACACGATAGCTGAGAAATTGCTATCTAAACGAACCCTCCGAGTGGGATGGGGACTATGCCGGATTGTAGAGCGTGAGGACATTACTCAATACTATAAATGCAGAGACTTTGGACACACCGCAAGGGCTTGTCAGGGGGTCGATAGACCCAAACTCTGCCGTAGATGCGGTAGTGACGACCACCAGAGTTCCCAAAGCAACAACACAGAGAAATGTATTTTATGCCAAAAGGAGGGTCACAGAGACGGTAGTCTGAAATGCCCAGTGTATCGTAAGGCTCTGGAGGCAGCGAGACAGTTAAAGAAAACTAAAGAAAAAA
>CM052294.1:138697-157430 GCA_028455765.1 Lasioglossum oenotherae | reverse complement strand
AAAAACTGTCCGGGCGCAAACCCATGTTTTGACCCAAAATCTAGTAAGATTCTAGGTATTTTCTAGTTACAATTCGCGGGTATAACCATCACGTGGTTTGTTATGTTTGCGCCACTGTTAAAATGCCTAGGGAAATTTATTGTTTACGTTGGCAATAATATGTTTACGGCTCACATCCAGCTCACATCGAATAAAATAGTGATTTGTTTGCGGCGTTTTTGTGCAAGCCTGAGGAAAGAAATAGATGGGCGTGTAGAAAAGAAAATATTAATTTCTGTATTAGCGTAAAATGGAAGCGAGTACTGAACAAGTTTCTGCAACTACGGAAACTGTTTCTAGTAATGAACAGGAGCACAATGATGAGTGCATGGAAGGAACTGAGAATTATGGTTACGATGGAGAAGATTATAGACATTTCGTACCTCGGGGACGAGGAGGCTTTAGGTGCGTTACAGTTTTTCCTAACACCCCATACACATTCGTTGAGTTAGGCGTCGTCGAAAATAAAAGAGCAAGAAGTAAGGTTAAGTCGTTCCATACATAATCCTGTCCGCCTCCATAATACATTTAATGCGAGCAATCCGAATTCCGTACTCCAATAAACACCTAATATTTACAATACTATAAATATATGACTATCGTTTCTACTTACGCTCCTATACGATGAAATGATTTACCCACAATTGTTCAGTATGGTGTTCTGTTAATACTACTCTATATTTTCTTGTGTTCAAAATTTTTTCTTTGTTCGAGTGAATATTTTTCTTCATTTCGGTGTATTCAATGGCAAAGGTAAGCGCCTTTATAACGTAATATGCAAAATTATTGCTTATGTAGTTTATGTAAAGTTAAACTCAGGAAGAAGATGATGTCTACACTTGGGTGAATGATTCAGACGTATGGTACGTAAAGTACATAGTCAAGATATATAATAATAATTTAAGGGGTCGTAGCAGAGGTGGGTTTGATTTCCCCATGAGAAGCGCGCCTCCGAGGTTTCGAGGAAGAGGATTCGGACCCAGAGGACCGGTGTTTCGTGGAGCAAACAATGGTTTTCCATTTGAGGGACCGCCTAGGCAAAACTGTCCATCAGGGCCAACAGGGCCACGCTTTAGGGGGCCTCCGCCGTTTGATCCTAGTTGGGGACCTATGGGACCACAGAATCTGATGGGACCGCCAAATTTAATGGGACCTCCAGGAATGGTAATTATTGCTCGCATGTTATTCGATTTCTTGAATTAGCTGATTAAGGGTTATTTAACTTTATATGCTATTAGCCACCGCCACACATGATGAATGGCCCAATTGGGACAGGTCCAGGCCCATATGGACCACCTCCTGGAATGGGACCTCCAAATATGAATAACGTAAATTTCGATTTACAGAAAATTAATAGGCCTTGCATCTAAAATGTAAAACAGGGATTCTTGATATAGATTCCAGGTCAGCAGCAGCCCCCGCAGCAACAGGCGCAACAACAAGCAAACATTCCAGGCTTAGATCTCAATGGCGAAGTGTGGGTAGAAACAAAAACACCGGATGGAAAGTCTTATTACTACAATATTCGTACGAGAGAGACTACATGGACAAAACCAGAGGGACCAAATGTTAAGGTCATGGTGCAAGATCAGGTTTGTGAAATTATTTTTCAACATTTTCTTGCATAATTTGATATATATATATATATATATATATATATATATATATATATATATATCCCTACACTACATGGACAAAACCATTCAGGAACTTAAAGAGAGAATAAAGGCGAGACGTCTTGCTTTTGCAACGTTATTTATTCGACTGATGTTTGTTACGTCGTAACGCCGAAACGTAAACAAAACACTCGATCGTCGCCTACTCTTCGGTAGCGACTGTTCAAAGAATCGTCTACAACTCGGCCAATCCTGACAATTGTTATCGTCCTCGATCACGACTCCATATTACAATCTCATGTTTATCTTACTAACTATGTTAACATAAAGTGCTTTAGTTAACACTTTAACACAAAGACTTGAATACAAATTTTATCGCTTAAATTAAAGACCAGTCCATGGTTTCATCTGATCTGGTCCAACGATTCCTGAAAATGGAACCCTCGTCAGTTGGAAACCATCCTCTACCATGTATTTATCTTTTTCTAATACTTTTTTTCACTTCATACAGGCCTTTGAATTTCGGGATCAGCTTTTTATTAATACCGGGTGTAACATCTTGATTTCGTATCATAATATAGTCACCAGTTTTGTATACTGTCGCCTTTTTGTGTGTACGATTATAAATATAATAGGTGTTGCCACCAGGTTTCTTTCTTCATTTTTCTGTGCTTCAAAAATTACTTGTAATTTATCATTTACTACTCGGAACTGGTTCCTTCCGAAAAGCAATTTACAAGGAGTTTCATTCGTTGAACGGCAAACAGTGTTATTTATCGCGAATTCTACCGTCTCTAGTATTCGATCCCATATTCTCGGACTTTCACTTAATTTTGATAACGTGGGCCTGATGATACGATTGTCCCAATAGCGACCTGAACATGTTCTGTGCCTTCGCTATGTATAAAATCCTTAAACGATCCTGAAGTGAAACATGTTATAACGAAAATATTCCTTTAAACGACGAATGGTCTCTTCGGATTTGGTGGACTTACAGGGATACAATTTGATATATTTAGTGAAACCATCAACTATCGATAAAATGTGTTTATAACCTCGACTACATTGCTCCGAAGGGCCATAATGATCTATATGTATAGTTTGGAATGGTAGACTATCCTTATCAAGACTGTGCAAATATCCTTCTGGTTTTCCACTAGGACTCGAGAAATCAATGCATTTTAAACAATTGCTTATATGCTCTTTGACCTTTTTCCTCATGTCTGGAAACCAGTATGTTCTGGAGATACTTATCAATGCTGAAATGACCTAATTCGTCATGGGAAGCTCGAATAACATTAGCTTCCATACATTCTGCTACCAAGAACAATAATTTATTATTACCCTGCTTTTTATGTATTAAACCGTCACGCAACTCATAATATTTATCCTCAGCGCATTCTAATTTTTCTCTCAACCCTGAATTTTCGGATCTTGTGACTGTTTGAAGGGAAGAACCTGTTTGAAAGTGTTTGCTTCTAATATCAGAATTGCGTGGCAACGACTCACAATGCATCCACAATATATTTATATATGTAATAATTCTCTTACAGTTGGAACAGTTGGTACACGGAGCGTCTAAGCAGAACGCCCCTTCTAGCACCCCTACGTCAACAGCTACTACACCAAGTCAAATTAGTGAGAATAGAATTTCTCAAAATAGTGAACCATCTACAAATAATATAGACGCTATGAATCAACTTAGTACTGCTCCACCTGGGACAGGTCCACCTCCCACGCTTGGTGAGACACCGGATGTTAACGCGCAACCACCTGACGCTACTCAAACAAATGGTATTATTACTGTTTTCGTGGAAAAATATAAAATTTATTAATTTTAGAAGTCATTGAAGAAAACTCTCGTTTTTGTTGATATTCAGGTGCAGCACCTGCAACTGTTACTAGTACTCCAACTATGAATACACCAGCAGTGAACACAAATATGATGCAGCCACCTCCTAATATGATACCTATGCAACATAGGATGCCAAATCAATTCGGTGGTCCAATTGCGACACAATTTGGTGCAGCACCTTTCGGTATGCCACCACCAGGTTTTCAACCTTTCGGAGGCTATGGTCCACCACAAACAAATTGGGGTGATATAAACTGTGCTTATTCTGTATAAAAGGTACTTTTTGGGGCTTGAAAAATGTTATAATATTGGTTTCGGTTCGTAAAACAGTTACGAAGAATCTTTATTTTGAACATTTAATTTAATGATGCTTTCGGCGCTATCGTTTCGATCAATTGATAAATCTAGCCATTTTGCAAAAAACTTTTCTTCTTTCCTACCGTTTCGGTTCAGTTCTGAACCTTTTTCAAAGGTAGAATTTGCGTTTGCTATAATAACTTTAGTTATGTAAAATTGAGCAATGAAAATTTGATTTGTACACGCTGCTGGTTTATAACGTACTACAGTAAAACGCCGAAAGCATCATTAAATTAAATATTGAACATTTACGATCGAGATAATTGGGATTATTTTATTTTGAACTACTGTTACAAAGAACTGAAATTTCCAGCTAATATCTGTTTCGATCACGGTTCTTATATCGGTTTCAAACAGTTATTCTTTCGGTTGTTACGATTATAGAATCGATTCTGGCATCAAATTTTCCGTAATGAATATATTTTGAATTATTATAACTGCACTTTACTGTATACGTACGTATGATTTATAAAGTTATAGAAAAGTAAAAAAGTTTCATACATGGTGTAAAAAAAAGTGATGATTGACAGTTCTAAGGATGAATTTAGACGTCTGTTAATTTTCTTTGTTATGAACAATTCTGCGGGAAGTTTCTTTTACGAATGTCCACCGATTCAGAGGTCTAGATTCATCCCAAGGACGGATGATCATTACGTTTTCTTTCACCCTGTATAAATGTTTCAACTTTTTCTATAAATACTTTATCAAGTATATGTACGTATACATTAACCCCTTGCTGTATCATTTTCTTTACAGTTACACATTACAGTTAAACATTGATTACAAACGAATTAAATTTTATTTCATTTAAGAAGAATGGCGTAACATTCATACTTGTTAGACTTTGTTTAAAATCTTCATGACGAGTGTAACTCGTTAAAATACGGCAAGGGGTTAAGATACAGCTATAATAATTGGACATATGAATTACTTATCATCTTATAATCGTAAAGGTACGTGTCCATCGGAGAGCAAAACTATTGCGAGTTACTTTCGACAGTGAAATTTGTCAGTGTATGTACACGGTATTGAGAGTGCTAGCGGAGAACTGCACAAAAAGCTCTCGGAGAGCGAACAGTAAGTTGAAAGTAGGGCTGTAACTTTCCTTCGAAGTTTCTGAAATCGAAGCTTCGAAGCTTCGAAATCTTCGACCTTCGAAGGAAAGTTACAGCCCTAGTTGAAACTCGCATTGTAACTCGACACGTTCAAATTTTCCCTCGGCGAGCGACTATCAGCTATATGAACGCCATTCGTACATAAATCGAACAATGGGCGGGAAAGTATGATCTGACGCAGAAGTCAGAGAATCCTCAATTTAAAAATATTTATATATCGACATCGATTTTTCTATTTTCATTGAAAAATTAACTAACCAAATTACTATTATTATATATTGTTAAATATATAGAAATTATACGCGAGGACTAGTATTGTTTCTACGATACACTCATTAATTAGATCCGACTGTCCACTAGCGACTGATCACTATCCATGGTTTAGTCCAGCATTTTCTCTTTCTAGAATATTTCTTTTTTCTCATTCAGTACATTGCAACAGTTGCAGCTAACTTTGGCGCATGCATTCTGTTCACGAGTAATCTTATAACTATCGAAATTCATCTGAAAATTCATCACTCTCACGTTAATCTCCGAGAGTACTTTCTGGAGCAACCAACTGGAGCGACAGACACTCTCAGATGGACACGACCTTACGAACCGAAAGAATACCTCTTTGAAACCGACATAAGAACCGTAATCGAAACACATATTAGCTGGAAATTTCGGTTCTTTGTAAGTTATTCAAAATAAAAGTGAATCATAATCATTTTAATCAGAGCCTTTATACAGGGTGAGGCACCTAAGGTTTACACCGAAAATATCTCCGTTGTTTTTAGTAGTACAAGAAAATGTTTCAGGCAGAAAATTTTGGTCCAGTGGGGCAATTATTGTGACGGAGAAGTTTTTCTTCTCTAGGTCATATTTTCATCGTCGTCGTCGTTTGTTTAAATGGAACCACGTATTTTGATTAGTGTAACATTATAGCTAATGAAAAGACAAGTACTTGTAGGAGTTATTCTTCAAAAAGCATAATTTAACGTACGAAGACCATGTTCATGCTTACCGTACTTTACTAGGCTTCTGTTGACGTAAACACTCTATTTCATAATTTATTTTTCTTCATTATTTATTTTTTCTTCTCTACACTTCTAGTTTCTCGAAAGACCTTGAAGACGCCCCTGATAGATTGAACTCTAGGATGTCTCCGATCAGAATGTTTTTGCATATTATAATTGAGCTTGCACTGCATTTTTTCCATATTCGCAGTAAACGATTGCACTATCACATTTTTCACCGATCGAATACGACATTTCAAATCAGACTGAAATCATACTGATATAATATGACACAAAGTGTTGCATGGTACGGCAGTTTGTAATCAAGAGATGTCTTTCGACAATGTTTCAGTGTTTACATCAACAGAACCCTGGTAAAGTATGGTAGCATGAACATGGTTTTTGTACGTTAAGTTATATGTTTTTTAAAGAATAACTCCTTCAAAGGTCATTTGATGTTACACAAAAAAGGCGACGATAACCTTCATATATCGGAAAATATGACCCAGAGAAAGAAAACTTCTCCGTCACAATAATTGCCCCGCTGAACCAAACATTTTCTGCCTGAAACATTTTCTTGTATTACTAAAAACAACGGAAATATTTTCGGTGTAAGTCTTAGGTGTCTCACCGTGTGTAATAGCTTTAAACAGATTTTTTTCAAGCCCTGGTACTTCTATAATTACCGAATATTTTATTTAAAAGAACAATGTATTTTAGGCATGCCACAAATGCCACACGGTGTAATGGCTCCGCAGGCACCAGCAGAAGATCCTGCCATACTGGCACAGCTTGATCAGGAACTAGTAGCATCTGCCATGGTATGGACGGAGCATCGTGCTCCAGATGGAAGGTTGTATTATTACAATAGTAAAGCTGGTGAATCTGTATGGGAAAAACCACAACCTCTGAAAGATCTTGAAAGTATGTTATTCATAATGTAAATTTAAAATAAAAAGGTGTCATTCCATGCAAACTTGATCACTTTCTGCAGGCACCATCGTCGATTTTGTTCTCAATGAAATATGTTGTAGTTCATGTGAAATTAGGGTTTAAGTCATGATTTAGGCGGTTTCGAAATTTTTTAGAAATGGCTGGCCGTCAAAGTTTTTAATTCTTGCCCATTTTGGCGAAAACGTGTCTCACTTACGAATTTTTATCTCAGGAACTGTTTGTCCGATTGAGGTACATTTTTTTTGTTTTATTCGGAAAGGATTGGGCTACTACAAAATAATTTTTTCAACCCCGACAATCAACTTTATAATGTCTAAAAATTTAAACAAACTCTTTTTTACGTTTTTTTCGATGATGGGGCTCAGTGATTTAAATTTTGAAAAAGATATGGTAGTATTTCTTAAGGTTTCCCCTTGAAAAAGATGGTATCATTAAAATTGGCGTCATCATCGAAAAAAAACGTAAAAAGAGAATTTGTTTAAATTTTTCGACATTATAAAGTTGATTGTCGGGGTTGAAAAAATTATTTTGTACTAGCCCAATCCTTTCCGAATAAAACAAGAAGAAAATGTAGCTCAATCGGACAAATAGTTCCTGAGATAAGAATTCGTGAGTGAGGCACGTTTTCGTCAAAATGGCAAAAATTGAAAACTTTGACGGCCTGCCATTTCTAAAAAATTTCGAAACCGGCTAAATCATGACTTAAACCCTCCCTAATTTCACATGGACTACAGCATATTTCATTGAGAACAAAATCGACGATGGTGCCTGCAGAAAGTGATCGAGTACGCATAGAATGACCCAAAGAGCAAAATGCAGCAGTAGATATAATTGAATATGCTTTCAGGTGCAAAATTAGCTTTACGGCAAAAGGCAGAGGAAGCAGCTGTGAATTCTACAAATACCGTTGTCCCTAGTTCGATGGTACCTAATAATAACGTTGCTACCGAACCCACCAAACAAGAAAAGCAGCAAGAAAGTAATCACGAAGCCAAAGATAGTGTAAAAGAAGCCGATACTAATAAACCTAAAAAAGAGGAAGCTGCGCCTAAGGAGGTTGCTAAACCCCAAGATAAGTCTAGACCAATTTCTAGCACACCGGTGCCTGGAACTCCATGGTATATTTTTAAACATTACTTCGGCGCGGCTGCAACATTTCGATGAAACGTGAGTTTTAACCTTCTCTTTTCAGGTGTGTTGTTTGGACTGGTGATGGACGCGTATTTTTTTACAATCCTTCTTCACGCATATCAGTATGGGAAAGACCAGACGATCTTATTGGTCGTCAAGATGTCGACAAAATGGTGTCCACTCCACCAGACGCAATTGTACCAACTAAAACTACGCGTCAGTCCGATACAAGTGAAAGTAGTGACGACGATCAACCAACACCAGCAAAGAAAATGAAACAAGAAGAAACTAAAAGTAAGTTTTATATATACGACATATATTTGCATATACAAAGTGTTCTACCTAAAAGTAGCAACCAATATACATATCTTCTTCGATCGTGACGATACAGAAAATATTTTGCTGACAGTTTGAATGGTATCGAAGAGCAAATTTTCTGCAAATAATATTTTTCTGCTAAGTTAGGTAGACCACTCTGCATATGATATTGTATTTGAAGTTTACACTTCATCATCTCTCACACTATTTGCCATTCAAGAAAATATTTTAAGCAGAGTTACTTCGTATCGGGAGTGACCATGAAACTATACAGTATGGGATAGGCAGAGATCTTTGCATTATTGAGAAATGAGAACAATCCTGGAAACGAGTCTACCGCCTTAAGAAGCTCGTCTCCATAATATCTTACGCTTGAACATTTTAGCTTTTTTCCACCGGTTAACAACTCGTGATTTCAAGTTAATATCTGCAATATCTTAAGGCACCACTTCAGCTACTTAATCTGGATCTACTCTATTTCTGCTCTTTCTTTCCAACCAAAAATTTCCGCACCGTATAACAGTATTCCCATCACCAGAAAATCGAACATATACAGTGGATAAGAAAAGTACGTTAATACTCTACTTTTCAATCATGAAATCACGATAACAGTAATACTTCTCACTTCTCACTTATAAAAATAAACAAGTTGATTACATATTTACTGGTAATGTTGAAAACAAAAATTACGATTATCACTGTGATCTGAAGTTTTATCAACATATTATTCTACTAAATGTATACTAAATAGAGAAAATTTGGTGTGACAAAAGTGAATTAAAGTATCGTTTAATAACAATGTCCAACACCAAATTTGTTTCTTATAGAGTTTTGTGCGCTGATTCCGAATCTGCCCTTAATTTTTCTCCTAGACGAACAGTTCTCGAGAAACACGACTTTGAAAAAAAACATATTTTTCAACTTTAAACAAATATTGTGATGTTATTATAAAAGATATTGAATTGTTCTTTGCAGTAAAAAGATTCTGTAGACTTTCCCGAATACAGTGATATTCAATATTAATATATTATCAATGTTTAAACATGTTTAAACAATCATTAAAGACGGAGAGACACCACATTTGCACCAATTTTTGAGGATATTTTTGAGTTTATCTGAAAAATAAGGGTCCAGCTGAAAATCGAACTATATCACACGATAGAGCAGACTTTTATCTTGAGATATAACCCTTTGAAGTTTGCAACGTTTTTTTCGAACTACAAAAGCAAAATATCTTCGCCCGGCATGAGTGAGCGCCACTGGCGGCAACTCACGTTTCACTGGCGGAAACAAATTTGGTGTTGGACAGTGTTATTAAACGATACTTTAACTTACTTTTGTCGCACCAAATTTTCTACATTCTACATTTCTAGATCACAGTGATAATCGTAATAAATTCTGTTTTCAACATTACCATTAAATATGTAATCAACCGGTTTATTTTTATAAGAGAATAAATATTACTGTTATCGTGATTTCATTAATGAAAAGTAGAGTATTAACTTACTTTTGTTATCCACTGTACATCCTTCTTTTGATGTCATCCTTTTTCCTTTTACCTATTCCCCACACTTGTTAACTTCCCGATTTTATAGGGAAGTTATTGTAATGTTATTGTCTCATGGTCATTGCAGTCATTTTAGACTATTTCCAGCAAAATGTTCGTATGTGTGTGTGTGTGCGTATGTATGTCCGTGCGTATGGTAACAAATTATTCGTTAACGTTTTCTGAAAAAGTAACAATGCGATCAGAATGATGAATGATGCAATCGATGTGCCCCGCTGTAACTTAGAGCTGATTAGGTTTTGGTCCACTTTGGTCCAGTAATTTTTTAGTGTTTTTAGTTTTTTTCGAAAGAAGTTCATTCAACAATGCAATTTATACGAGAGAACGGAAATTTTCCACCGAAGAAACAAACGTAATTACATAAAAAATTTCTTTTTTAATTAAAAAAAAATTTTTTTTATTTATGCAACTAATGCTAATGTTTCCGCTTACAATAATCGAAAATTATCCCAATGCAAGAGTGAGTTAATCATCTCTACTCCCGAGAATACATTTTCATGGAATATCGATGAAAGTACAAAAAGAAATTTATATTACAATCTTTAAAAAAACAATCTAATGGAGCACACATGCGGAATATTAAAATTTATTACTTTTCAAGAAAATACTAAAATTCCGTCTATATTGTGGTTAGATTTTCAATTGGCCAGAGTAGGAGTGAAAGTAAGAACTCGTTATCGTGATTATATGAAAAATGCAAATATTCATCAAAATTTAACACCAATAATAAAAATATCGAATCAAGTAAATATGTCGAGTGAGGAAAAATATAAAATCACGCGTAGTCAATTTCCAGTGGTTCCTGCTGAAGCGATTACGATTCATAAAAGTCAGGGACAAACATACGAAAAAGTATGTTTGGATGTTAAAAAATCAGAAAGGCGAACTTCACAAATGTTGTATATAGCACTGAGCAGAGTTTCAAAATTGAGCGGTTTATATATTTTGGGACAATTTAAATTAACAGTATCGAACAAAAACCAAGATCAATACTGCAAACTCGGAGGAGGCACGTTCTGTGTGAGTGGTAAAAGAAGAGTAGAATTTGAGAAAGTGAAAGGAAGAAAAAGTGGAGAAAGAGGCTCCGTGGCTGGAGGGAGCGTAGAAGAGTGGAGAGTGAAAAGAAGAAGAAAGTGAGGTTAGAAGCACAGTGAGTGAGAAGGTGAGGAAAAGCAAAAAGACAAGAGGCAACAGAAGCATTGGAAAGAGCACCATCGTGCAGGAAAAGAAGGTAGCTAGAAGACAGAAGAAGGGAAAGCAGGTAAATAAGGAAAGAAGGCAGACGAGCAGATAAGGAAACGAAATGAACAAAAAGTTAAGTGAGGAAGAGCGAAGGGAAGCGTCACGAAAATTAATGAAGATAAGAGAGAAGGAAAGAACAAGAAGCAACAGTCTATCGAAAATAGACGGATTAGGAAAATGGTTAGATAAGAAGAGAAAAGAGAGAGAATCTGAAGAAAAGGAAGAAACAGAAGAAGATCCGTTTAGAAAGATCCGCAAGACAGGAAGATCGCCGGAGAAAGGGAAGGGAGAGGCAAGCAAAGAAAGGATAGAGGTGCAAGGCGACATTACAGAGGTAATAAGGGAGGAAATGAAAGGGGCATTAAAAGGAACGGTAAATATGATGAATGAAGTGCTAGAAGGATGGAAAGAAATGAAGGGAATGTTGAGGGAGATGAAAGAAATGAAAGAAGACTGGGAGAAAGAAAGAGAGAGAGACAAAAAAGCATGGAGAGAGATAGAAGAGAGTGTAGAAAAGATAGAGCTGGAAGGGAAGATAGAAGACAGAGTAGATAAAAGAGTAGAGGAATTAGAAAAGAAGAAAAGCAGGGTACAAGACGAAAGTGGAAACGGAGAAATGGAAAGAAGACTGAAAGAAGTAGAGATGAAATGGGAAAAAAAGAAAGAGAGATAAGGAGAAGGAACATAATCATAAAAGGTCTAGAGTTAAAAGATGGAGGTGATGGAATGGAAGAAGTGAAGAAGATATTAGAAGCGATAGGTGAAAAATTTGAAGTAGAAGAAGTAAAGAAAGGTGGCAGAAAAGGAGTAGGAAAAGGAGAATGGGCAGTGGTGAAACTAGTGACAGAAGAGCAAAAAAGAAGAGTAATGACAGAAAAGAAGAGGTTAGCAGGAAGAAAAGAAAGGATAGAAGATGACCTTACTTGGGAAGAGAGAAGTGTACAATGGAGGATAAAGAAGATAATGGAGAAAGAAAGAGGGGAAGGGAAAAAGGTAAAGATGGGATACATGAAACTATGAGAAACTATGAAACTATGATGGGAAGATGTGGAAGTGGGATGAGAGGGCGAAAGTACTGAAAAACGGGGAGGGAAACGAGTGGGGAGAAAAAGTGAGGGAGGGAGTGAAGTAATGGAAGGGGGGATAGGAGAGAGAAAAACGCCAGAAGAGAAGAAGACAAAAGAAGAAGGAAGACAAAAATTGGATTCTGGAATGTGGCAGGAATGTTAGGGAAGGACGAAGGATTCTGGAAAGACCTAGAGCAATGGGACGCAATGGTGCTAGTGGAGACATGGGTGGAAGAAAAGATGTGGGAAAAGATTGAAAGAAGACTGCCAAGAGGATATACATGGAAAAAGCAATGGGCAGTCAGAGACAAAAAAGCAGGAAGAGCCAGCGGAGGAATGATATTAGGAGCAAGAAAAGAAATTATGTGCAAAAAGGAAGAAAGACGAGAAACAAAAGAAATAGAAGGGATAATAGAAGGAGAAATAAGGATTGCAGAGGAAGAGTGGAAGATAATAGGTGTGTACATAAATAAAGACATTGACAGATATATGATAGCTTTGATGGACTGGTGGGATAAAGGGAGAGTGGATAAAATAATAGTTGGAGGCGATTTTAACGCAAGAATAGGAGTAGAAGGAAAGTAAGACAGGAGGAGGAAGGAGAAGAAAGTAGGGAATCAAGAGACAAGAAGATAAACAGCGAAGGGAGAAAATTGATAAGAACGCTAGGAGAGATGGGGTTAGAAATAATGAACGGAGGGATAGAAGGGGATGAAAGAGGAGAGTATACATTCGTAGGGCAGAGGGGAAGAACGGTAATAGATTACGTGATAGGAGACGAAAGAACGAGGGAAGGGATAGAAAGAATGGTGATAGAAGAGAGGGTAGATTCAGACCATCTACCAATAGTAATAACAATGAAGAAAGGAAGGAAAGGAGCGGAAGGAGAGGAAAGAGAAGAGCAAAAGAAGGGCGTCCCAAAAGAAATGGAACGGAGGAGAGAAGTAAAAGAAAAATTCAGAATTAGATCAGAAGGTATAGAAGTAATAGGGGAAAATATAGGGGAAAGACTAAAGGATTTAGAAAGGAAGTGCAACGAAATCAAGAAAGAAATAAGAAGTGAGGAGGACAAAAAAGAGAAGAACAGGAAAGGATGGTGGGACAAAGAGTGTAGAGAGAGAAAGAAGGAACTAAGAAAGGTACTAAGGAGATGGAAAAGAAAAGATGAAGAAGGAGAGGTATATAGAAGAATGAAGAGCGGATACAAGAAACTATGTGAATAGAAAAAGGAGCAAGAAAGAGAGAAGATATTGAACGAAGCAGGAAAAGCGAACACAGAAGGAAGAGTATGGGATTTTCTAAGGAGAATGAGAGGAGGAAAGGGAGGAGGAACGGAGAAGGAAATAGAAAAAGAAGAATGGAAGGACTACTTTATGGGATTGCTAGGAGGAGTGGAAACAAAAGTGGTAGAAGGTGGCGAAAGGAAGAAGAGAGAAGAGGGAAAGGAAGAGATAAAAATGGAGGGGATAGAGAGAGTAATCAGAAAACTAAAAGGAGGAAAAGCAGCAGGAGAGGACGGGATAGAAAACGAGGTATGGAAATATGGAGGAGAGACTGTGAAGAAGGAAGCATGGAAAATATGCAACGAGATATGGAACGGAGGAGGATGGCCGGAAGAATGGAAAACGGGAGTAATAATACCAATAAAAAAGAAAGGAGATGGAAAGAAAGCGGACTGTTATAGAGGGGTGACGTTGTTAAACACGCTGTACAAGATATACACGGTAATATTAAAGGAGAGACTGGAAAAAGAGGTAGAAATGAAAAAAATGGTACCGGAGAATCAGACGGGATTCAGGAGGGAGAAGGGGACGGTAGACAATGTATACGTATTGAACTATGTGATAAACAGGGAGCTCGCAAAAAAGAAAGGAAAAATGATCGGCTGCTTCATAGACTTAAAGGCAGCGTTCGACAGTGTGAACAGAGGAAAGTTATGGGAAGCATTAGAGGAAAGAGGAGTCAGCGAGGGAATAAGGGAAAGAATAAAGGAAGTGTATAGAGAAACGACAGCCAGGGTAAGAGTGGGAGGAGAGACGGGAGAGAAGTTCTGGGTGGGAAGAGGAGTGAGGCAGGGGTGTCCACTAAGCGCGAAGCTCTTTATACTGTTCATGGCGGACCTAGAGGAGAGGATGAAGAAGAGAGGCAAAGAGGGGGTGGAGATAAGAGGAAAAAAGATATACACGCTGCAGTATGCAGATGACCTGGTGCTGCTAGCAAAGGACGAGAGTGGAATGAAACTAATGATGGAAGAATTTAGGAGCTACATAAGGGAGAAAGGGCTGGAAGTAAATAGAGAAAAGACAAAAGTAGTGAGATTCGAGAGAAGAAGGCAGGAAAAAAGGATGTGGAGATGGGGAGACGGAGAAGTGGAAGAGGTAGAGGAAATAAAATATCTAGGTTACATATTCAAGAAGAACGGAAGACAGGAAAGACAAATAGAAAAAAGAACGAGAAGGGGAGGGGGAGTAATGCGGAGTGTATGGGGAATAGGAAAGAGATACTTTAAAGACAACTACAAGAGAAGGATGTGGTTATTCGATGCATTGGTATGGCCGGTAATAGCATATGGAGTAGAAATATAGTTCTAAATCGAGGGTATACTCCGTTGGAAGTTGCAGGAGTCGGCTGCTGAGTGCTCGCGCGTGCATTTACATTGTAGCGCGGCCGAGACGTTTGATCGGCCGCAAGAGTCGGGATCGGTTTCTCTTACGCGCGGCCGAAATCTTTGAGCGGCTGCGACAAACAAAATCGGCTCCCTTTTAGAATGCGTGCACGTGGACGGAGCGACTCTGCGGAGTGGGGAAAATGCGAGGCAAGGCCCTCGGCCCTCGATCAGTGATGTGATTGAACCAGTGATGCCAGAATCATGGGTCGTGGGTTTTTTCTCCTTCGCTCTCTCAGCCGACTCGACCCCCCACTTTGACGCACCGTCGTCGACACGTTGCTTCTACTGCGCACGCGCCACACGACGTATCTCTATCAGAGTATCTCGGCAGAGTAGACGACGGTGCGTGGCGACGATGGGCGTCAGAGTGGGGGGTCGAGTCGGCTGTGCGAGCGGAGGGGAAAAAACCCACTACGCGTGATTCTGGCATCACTGGATTGAACCCACCGTAACTCGCGCATGCGCGGCCGAGACAATAGCGTATCTACAATGACGCAGCCGAGCGGCCAAGGCCCTGACGCCTTGAGGCAGTTATTCTGGCGGGAATGTACCAGTGTTATTGGCGGGACGACTGATGGACGACAGACGATTATATATTCTTTTGCGTAGTTATTGCAGTGCTCTTTCCCTATCCCATCCTCAAAATAAAGAATAAGTTTCAATTATAAAAGTCTGCGGGGTGCTCAAGCTAGCCGATTTCATCGAAATAGTTACGTTACTGAGGCTGAAATTGCCGCGCATGCGCGAGCCGCGGATGCCACAGCAGGTTCAATCACATCACTGCCCTCGATGGCCCGAGACCGGGCAGCAGATTGTGTTTAGCGTTCGAGCGATCGAGAGCGTCTCCGCAGAGTCAAACGGTCAGAACACGCGACCATGAAACGTATTAACGCCGGGCGCACGGGTCGTGCCAAAATGTTAATGCCACGACACATATATTATTTTTCAGACGCAAAAAATGTCTCTTTGAGAATGATCCACATAAGGATCGAAACGTTGAGAAGCATGTTTAATTAATTGCACATTTGCTGGTTTTCTATAAATGATCGTACCCTGCGCCGAAATCATAAAATTTATTATATACTTTCTATGACCCTTCGGAATTCGGAAAGTTATGCAGATGGGCATGTGGTCTGATTATATTCGACTTTCGATTTCGAATCCTGTAATCTGTTCTAGTCCTGCCAGTATTGCTAATAGCATAGCGTAATCAATGACAGTAGTCCCTCTGCTTTCTACATACATAGGTGTACTCACCTTCTTCATCCCCCTGTATGTTTCCGTTAGCCATGTGCCATCCACTATTTTCTATTAGCTGCAGAAGCAATTCTCCCTCCACGTTACTGCCTGTGTCCTTCGTCTTTCTATTCGTCTGTTCTTCCCTTCTCTCCCCCGGATACATATCTCCTTTGTTAACAATTTTTGCGTTCATGTCTCCTGCAATGATCAGAAATTTCTCCTCCTCCACCTTAACCAATTCGTCGATCCGTTTTTCAGTTTTCCTCATTCCGTTTCTGTTGTAGACTGTAACTATCTTCCATTCTTTTCCCCCACCTTCAGTTTCCTTTCTACTACATCTGTTACTTCCCTTTCCGCCTTCCTCGCTAGCCACCCATTCCTAACTCCTGTAATTATTACTGTTTCCTTGATCTCGATCGACAATTTGTTAATAACTTATATTAATGTTTTCAGCGCATTGGTTCGATCTGATACTAAAGCTTAAGCAAGTTTGCAAATTACCACAAAACTTTCAACATTTCGGTCAACTATTTAGACCATTCTCAAGAAAAATTTTTCATATAATTGCGTCTGTAAAAATTATTACATTAATATAAAGTAACAGTTCTCTGAATCTCGATCGACAATTGTTTAAACTACAATTAATGTTATTGGCGCACTGGTTCGATCAATTGGAATAAAAAGGATTCTGAATGTCGATTAATTTAGTACCAATATTCATATTGGTATTTCAACAACTGCAGTTATGTTTGAGTGAATTCAAAAGATTCATATTTGCCGCCATTTATTTCTTCGATTCGTTTTCACGATTTACTTAGGCCACATGTCATCGGCATGGAATCAACACATTGTTCCATAACCTCTAAGAATTTAAAGTTATACTTTATTTATAAGCATGTAAGTCTTTACACGTTTTTTGAGATCTTTTACTTTCTGCTTGTGTGAAAACACATTTACCTAACCATTTAAAAATGTCTTTGATTAATTTTTACAGACGCAATACTGAAATTTTCTATTCTTGAAAATGGTCTAAATTGAGACCGAAACGTTGAATTAAATTTCATGTAATATTTTTGCAAATTTGCTTATTTTCCAATTGATCGAACCAGTGCGCCAATAACATTAATTGTAGATTAATATAAAGTGTAATTTATGTTGCGTTCCGCAGAAAAAAACCAAATGTTCTAAGAAAAACAACCTACTTGCTAAGTGAACAAATTGTTTTAAACTCTTTACAACTCTATAGCACATGTTGATGCCATGCCTGTGATATACGAACTAAGGACAAACTGGGACGAACGTTAGAACTTGAAGAGGCAATGAATCAGAAAACATCGATCGACCCATTGGTCGATCAATATTTGGCGGTAAATATGAACCGTGAAAAATCCAAGCAACAAGTTTCCACTGTTTGTATACCATACGAAGTTGTGGTAAATTATTAATTGACATTCAATCTACTTTTGATGTATTTAAAACCTTTAACAGATCTTATTTGTTAGGAGAATGTTTTATTTATTTTGTTTTGAATCTGAAAAATGAATGTATAACAAGTGTATTTGTGTATATTTTGTAACTCGTAGGACACGTCCTGAAGTTTTTTTGTCAGGAACAGATTGTTTCGGTACTTCCGCGCCAATAGTATAACTGTCTCAATGCGCAGGGCGCAGGGCTCCACTACCTCGTCATCATGGATACGTTACTGTTTTTTCCGCGCAGTGCCTCTAGCGGCCATCCATCGTACGAAAAATGCTGCACGATATCGGAACCAGTGTTCCCAGACGGGTGACCTTTTCTCGCGCATGCGTGTCCAAAACAGTAACGTATCTATGATGAGGCGATGATGTAGCAGAGCCCTCCCAGATAGTACAAAGACATCTTAAAGTACGCCTAAAAGTTGCCTGACGCAAGACGTAAGTGCGTCTTTAAGTCGTACGTTATGACTGTGGCACGTCGTGTTCACGTCTTTTTCACGTACTTTGTACGACTTTAACGACTTTGTACGTCTTTGTTACAAAACTGTGCGACTTAAAGTCGCTTCTCACAGGTCTTTTCGATGTCTTTAAGTTGTACGTAAAGACGCAAAAAAAGTTGCCTTTTTTGACATCTTTTTCAGACGCACAAAATCTTCAAATTTAAGAAAAAAAATTAGAATCTATATTTTATATATATTACTACTTTCATGCACTGCAATCTACTTTGTCTCTGAAAAAACCGTATTATAATTTAGAAATTTTTATGCAGTTGGGCGGGATTCGAACTCTGGACTTACCGTTTAACTTCATGATGGCTTCCTCGCTGATCCATGCGAACCTTTACTGTTAGATTCATTACTTTTTATTCTTATAGGCTCAAACCATATCAAATCATATATATTATTATGTAAAAAATATTTAACAGAAGTTTATCTCTTCTAATAATTATATAATTATTATATATTAATTATATATAATATATTATATAATTATATATAATATATTATATAATTATATAATTATTATATAAACAATATTTTAACACGTTATTAACACGTATTTTAATATATTATATAATTATTAGAAGAGATA
>CM052294.1:117330-138597 GCA_028455765.1 Lasioglossum oenotherae | reverse complement strand
ATGACCAGAGCACCATGCGGTGCACCTTCCTCTTTCGAATGAGCCCTTAACGCAAACACTTTATACCCGAGTGAAGCGATTTTCAAATGCAATTTTCTCGGAAAATCTTGAGTAGTGCGCGCTATAGCTTTGCGAAATTACATATGGAGACATCTTCAAATACTGCAAGTTTCAGGAAAATCGGTGAGTCGTCGACCACGCCCCCTCCTTGTGAGACGTAAGACGTAAAGACGTAGACGTGAAATGAAAAAGACGTGAAAACGACGACTCTAAGTCGTCCTGTGCTATCTGGGCTGAGGCAGCTATGTATATCGGCGGGAATGTACCGAAACAATCTGTTCCGGACAAAAAGACTCCAGGACGTGTCCTACGAGTTACAAAATATATAGAATTACACTTGTCATACATTCGTTTTGTCATAATCAAATCATATTAATTTCGTAAAATTCTGCGGGGCGCTCAAGGTGCCACATTTTCTCGAGAATCGTACTTTACTGAGGGTGAAAATGCCCCGCATGCGCGGAAAAAGGTGACTCGTCAGGGAACACTGATCAGAAGTTCCGATTCGGAACTTCGGAACACAGGTGACCAGTGTTCTGAACCAGTGACAGTTACTAGTCCTCAGTCCTCAGGGCTCAGTCCTCAGTTCGTATATCACAGGCATAGAATCAACATGTGTTATAAAGTTGTAAAGAGTTTAAAATAATTGATTCACTTAGCAAGAGAGAGAGAGTAGGATGTTTTTTCTTAGAACATTTGGTTTTTTCTGCGGAACGCAACATAAATTACACTTTATATTAATTTAATAATTTTTACAGGCGAAATTATATGAAAAATTTTTCTTGAAACGTTGAAAGTTTTGTGGTAATTTGCAAAATTGCTTAAGCTTTAGCATCAGATCGAACCAGTACGCTGAAAACATTAATGTATGCTGTAATTATTGCTGTTCTCTCTCTCTCTCTGCCCTTCTATATTCCTTCTTTAACCGCCAGTTATTCTTAATTCTTTCCTATCCTTTCTCTTTCGTTCATGTCTCGGTAAGACCCACAAAATCAAAGCTATGAATTTATTTCCAAAAATCACTGTCTTTAATCGAGATTCCCGCAACGTTCCAGAAGTTCAATATACCCGTTCATTTCCTTTCGTTTTCCCTTTCTTTACTCGTGTCCTGGTTGATCCGTCGCTTTATAAATTGCGTTAATGTCATTTGGAAGGGCTATCTTTCCTGTATACATTGTGTGGTTGTTGAATATTGTACGATCTTTTTTATTCGAGTTAATCAACATTGAAGTAAATATGGGCTTTTTAGCTTTAACTGGCTCCAGAAAGCGAAAAAATTATCGTAGAATCTTGTGCAAAAAAAGCAATAGAAAGAGCGTTTCTTCCTCTTCAAGAAACTGTGGTTTTTCAAAATCCTGAGGTCGTAGACAAATTTTGAGACCAGATTTGAAATCAGCGTGAACATTTTCTTGAAATTCTACATGTTTAACGAATTTTCTCAACGTCAAAAAACGTTCGTACCATAATCTCCCTATTTCTACCACGTTCTGCAAAGTTTCAGCTTTAAGTTAAAAAAAATTTCATCGCTCTACCTCATTTCTATCGAAAGTTCCTTGATTTTGAATCGAGTTTGGACCTTTTCCACTGTGGGCCGGCGCGGCTACGTGACGCCCTAATTTCTACGAAGCACTAACTTCAAACACAGCTGCCATAGGTAATAAATGTCACAGCGAGTTAATGGGGTATTCAATCGAATCGGCAGAATCTCTGCTTCAATCTGACGTTCGGATCATGGTATTACGATCATTTCTCGCCAAGATATAGCGAGTTAAAGGAACAAATGGAAATTGTGCAGTTTTTAAGCATATTTTCAGAAGCACCTAGTATATCGAAATGTTAATGAAATTAAAAAAACAAAAAGAGTGCCTGGAAGAGAAAGAAACGCTCTTTCTATTGCTTTTTTGCACAAGATTCCACGATAATTTTTTCGCTTTCTGGAGCCAGTTAAAGTTAAAAAGTCCTTTACTTCAATGTTGAATAACTCGAATAAAAAAAAATCGCATAATATTCAACAACCACACAATTTACACAGGAAAGATAGCTCTTCCAAATGATATTAACGCGATTTATCAAAAAAATTTCTTGCTCCCCGTTCGAAGTTCCAAAGTTGCACAAAATTTTGTTAACCGTCAATGTTATCTTCATCTCGCTATAACTTTATAAAAAACCAACATAGCAACAATTTGAAACAGAGCATCTGAAACTAGAGGTTCCAGGCTTTCAAACCATTGTTTAACCATATCGGTACAGCAATTTTTGACGGAGTTATGATCACGTAAAGTGGGGCCAATTTTTCGGAGTTCGCACAAGTGATCCCTTAATTCTTTCGAGGAGTGTATTATTGGAAAATGGCCAAAAATTTGGATAGACACATTCTTGTTATGTTTATAAAATAATGTGAAACCCTTATTTCTAGAGATCCGTTAACCTAGTGTTAAATGTTTAGTAATTGATTAGGTACTAACATATTTAATAATGCCAACAATATTTTGGATAATGGTGCTGCAATTTTGATTGGTGACTACGAGTCACCGCTCTAGTGCTAAGGGTTAAAAACAGTTCTTCGCTGTGAATTTGAAATCTTGAAAATATAGGGATGGGTAAATGATTTGGGATACTCTGTGTAAATGTGATTTGATATACACAGAGTTGGGCAATATTTAAATACTTTTCGTCTCGGCTCTACAACGCCATGTCTGTACTACGATATGGAGTAACGAATCAACCATTAACCAACCATTAAAATTATTTAAATACCGATTGGAATAAAGGATACATAACGTTTATTCATTTTTCGACTTTTATTTAAATAATTTTGTATTCGCCGAGAATGTATTCGATGTGTGATGTATTGGTATGCGTGTGGTAAACGTGTGAGTCGAAGCGGAGACAGAGAGCGCGCCTGATGAGGCAGAGCGACACCGAGAGTCGAACTAAGCAAACGTGTGATAGCCGAATCGACGAGATCTGAACAATAAACCAATTGTTAAGTTAGATGTGTCATTTATTACACGATAATCATACGTAACAATTGGCGACGAGGAGTTTGAACCATATACGCGTGGGGAGAAACTGATGGCAGAGGAAGAAAATGATGAAATAACGACATTATCGAGAGAAGAATTGTGTATTCGTTTAGAGAGTGCTAGTGTAAAATACGATACAAAAGACTCTACTGAGAGGTTAAAGAATAAGTGGTGCAAGTATTTGAAATCGCTTGAAGAAACTCCAAAAGTAGATAAAAAAGGGATTGAAGGTAACGTTGGAAGTGCGATCAGTGAAATGGCTACGATAGACTCGAAAATAAAGCAAGAATTCGAGCTAGGCAAAGACGACTGGGAAACGTTTGTTGAACGGTTGGAATTGTATTTTACGGCTAATAATGTAAATGACAGTAAAAAGAAAGCAGCCATCTTATTGACGAGAGTAAGTGCGGACACATACAAACTAGCAAGAAATTTGTGTCACCCGGCGAATCTCAAGGACAAGGAATACGACGAGGTTGTTAAAATTATATCAGACCACCTGTGCCCGAAGCCATCTGAACCCATGGAAAGATGTAAATTTTATGCGGCAAAACAAGCGGTAACCGAGTCCGTGTCAGATTTTGTACCACGTTTGAAAGAGCTATCCCTGAAATGTAACTTTACGGCACTAGAGACAGCACTACGAGACTAGCTAATATGTGGATTAAAAGACCGCGCAACGAGAACAGAATTATTTAAGCAAGAAAATGTAACGTACGAGGAGGCATATAGAATAGCATTAGCATGCGAAAAAGCGGAAAGAGATGCAACGTCTTCGGAAAAAATAGATGAGGTAAGCGGACACGGAAGTGAAGTGCATCTAGTAAAAGCCAAAAGTAATAGTAACGACCGGTACTGGAGTGGTAAAGAGGGAAGTACACGGATGGAGGTAAAAGCAGAGGAAATAAGGAAAAGTAATCGAGACTACGTAATGTGCTACTGCTGTGGAAAGAGAGGACACATCGGAAGAGAATGTAAACATCGATACCAAGCCTGTAGGAAATGTAAGCGCCAAGGCCATATATTTAGAAGCGGCATGCCGAAGCCAACAACGAAATGTACAATGCCTGCAAACGTCTATAGAAGAGAAGGAAAGCGGTGATGCGAACGAAGGAGAAGAGGACGTATACGAATTCAACAACATAACAGCGAGAGGTGAAACCTATAATACGAATAACATAATAAGTGTCAAGGAAGCGCGGTCGCCTATGTATTTAAAGGTAAATATAAATTCGATTGATTTTCAAATGGAAGTAGATACGGGATCGTATTGGAGCATAATGGCGGATGAAACTAGAAGTAAATATTTCCCAAATTTAAAAGTTTGTGAAATTTCATTCGCTATGAATACGTATAACTTAAAATTAAAACCAGTAGGTTTGCTACGCGACTTGAAAGTTAGCTTTAATAAACAGAAGTATACGTTGGATGTTTTGATTTTGCCGGGGAAAGGCGCGACTCTGCTAGGTAGATCATGGTTACATGCGTTTAGGCTTTGGCCTTTATTTAAAATGTATAACATAGAATTAAATACAGATGAAAGTCTAGAGAAAAAAAATAGCAAATGATTTCCCGAAATTATTCGGAGAAGGAATTGGCTGTTTTAATAAAGGAACTGTCAGATTAGTCTTAAAAGAAAATGCAGTACCGAAGGCATGTAAATTACGACACGCACCGTTTGCGTTAAGAAGCAAAGTCGAAGCAGAATTAAATCGATTAGAAAATCTAGGACATATTGAAAGAATACGAACGAGTGAATGGGCTACGCCTATTGTACCGATAATAAAAGATGATAAAAGTGTGCGTATTTGCGGTAATTTTAAGCTAACAGTGAATCAATGGTTAGTTATAAATCGACATCCATTACCTACGATAAATGAAATCTTTGAAAAATTGCAGGGCGGTCAAAAATTTACTCGAATTGATTTGACACATGCGTATATGCAAATACCAGTATATCCAGAATCGCGTGATATGTTAACAATAATTACACATATAGGTTTATTCCGTTATACGAAATTAACGGAAGGAGTGGCATCTGGCCCGGGAGAATTTCAAAGAATAATTGAAGATTGCTTATGTGATATTAATGGACAAATCGCTGTTTACTTAGACAATATATATGTCACCGGAAAAGATGATAAAGAACATACAGATACGTTATACAAAGTTTTGCATCGTTTAGAAGACTGTGGATTCCGAGTAAACGTAAAAAAATGTGAATTTAGAAATATTAGGTTTTGTAATTAGTAAAGGAGAACTTTGTACCTCACAAAAAAAGTAGACGCTATAGTAAACGCACCGATACCGAAAAACAAAAAACAATTGTTGTCATTTTTAGGTCTTGTAACGTATTACGAACGTTTTCTACCGCATCGTGCGTCGAGATTAAAACCGTTATATGAGTTAACTAAAATAACTGACTTTGCATGGAACGCTGAGTGTGATAAAGCATATAAATGATTGAAAAAGGAAATAACATCATCAAAAGTGTTAACAAATTACGATCCAACGCAAGAGCTCGTGCTTGCGTGTGACGCGTCGAGATATGGGCTTTCGACAATATTGTCACACCGTTTTCCAAACGGTAAAGAAAGACCTATCGCATTCGCATCGAAAGTAATACCGGAAAAAGAGCAAAATAGGGCCATTATTGATAAGGAGGCAGGAGCAATAGTATTCGGTTTCAAAAAATTCTATAATTATATATATGGTCGAGAGATAATTTTAAAAACCGACCACAAGCCATTAGTGTATATTTTTGGACCAAACCAAGAAAAACCGCTAACGATAGCTAGTCGACTCCAAAGATGGGCATATTTTCTATCTCACTTTACGTATAAAATCGAATATGTAAACACAAAAAAGAATGGTAATTGTGATGCGTTATCGAGACTACCGGTTGAAGACAAAACGCCAGTGTTTAGTAAGGAATTTCGAGTAATTAATTATGTGGAAGAAGAATTGAAATTGCTAACGGCTAAAATAATAGCGAAAGAAACAGGAAAAGATAAGACATTAGGTAAAATAATCAAATATGTACGAGATGAGTGGCCAACACGAGAAAGTATTACGGAGGAGGAGAAAAAGTATTATGCGAAACGACACGAATTATATATAGAAAAGGATTGTTTATTATGGGGTTACCGTGTAATTATACCGGATAATCTTAGACCACAAATACCTCAGGAATTACACGACTCGCACTTCGGCAGCGTAAAGATGAAAATGCGAGCGAGGTCATACGTATGGTGGCCCAATATTGATGCGCAACTAGAGGAGTTAGCGGCTACATGTAAAGTCTGCATACAGGAACGAAAAGCTCCGCCCAAAGTACCGCTAAATCCTTGGCCATCACCAAATAAATGTTGGAGTAGGATTCACAGTGATTTTTTAGGGCCGTTCCACGGACATATGTTCATGATTGTAATCGATGCATATAGTAAATGGCCGGAAGTAATCGATATGATAACTAATACACGAACAGAGAGGACTATAGAGAAATTTAAGAAAATTTTTTCGCGTTTTGGGTTACCAAACCATTTAGTGGCGGATAATGGGCGACAGTACACGAGTAATGATTTTGCGTTATTCATGAAAGAAAACGCAGTAAAACACACGTTCTCAGCGCCGCATCATCCGGCCACGAATGGCGCAGCAGAAAACTTCGTCGGTATTTTTAAGGACAAGGTGAATAAAATGATTAAATCGGGGAAAAGGCTAGAAGAAGCTGTCAATAGATTTTTGTTTGATTATTTCTCAGAGTACAGAACATTGTTCGACAGGTAGGTCACCCGCATTTATGATGTTCAAGCGCGAGATACGAACGAAACTGGATTGCGTAAGACCAAATGTAGCGGACAAAATTGAAAACGCGCAGTTACAACAAACGCTGAGTAGTAAAGGATCGCGTAATATACAGTTTGTAGAAGGGGAGAAAGTGTGGGTAACTGATTATACCGCAAGGTCGAGTAAGAAAACTCCTGCGATTATCACGGCTCAGTTATCACCTGTAAATTTCGAAGTTGAGATTTCACCTGGGAAGTGTTGGAAAAGACATGTCGATCAAATGCTTACGTATAGAGAAGAAAATAATACTGATAATGATAGTCAAGGAAATCGCAACTTGAAATAAGGGAGAAGAGATTGTGATGTATTGGTATGCGTGTGGTAAGCGTGTGAGTCGAAGCGGAGACAGAGAGCGCGCCTGATGAGGCAGAACGACACCGAGAGTCGAACTAAGCAAACGTGTGATAGCCGAATCGACGAGATCTGAACAATAAACCAATTGTTAAGTTAGATGTGTCATTTATTACACGATAATCATACATAACACGATGAATAATAGTTACAAATTGTATTCGAAGCTTCGAATACATCCACTTAGAATACAATTTATAACTATTATTCATCGAATACCGAATAACGAATAGATATCTTTTATTCGTTATTCAAAATTTGTATTTAAATACAATTTAAAGACAATGTATTTAAATACAATTTTTGCCCAACACTAAATAGATATACATTAGGTTAAAGAAGATAAAATGAATTACTGATTTTATGCTAGCTGTAACACCAAAAGAAGAAGAAGAAAAGGAAAATAAAAAAACTATTGATATCGGCAAAGAGGCTGCAATAGAAGCGGAAGTTCGAGCTGCTAGAGAAAGAGCAATCGTTCCCCTGGAAACACGCATTAAATCGTTCAGAGATATGCTTGCAGAAAAAGATGTAAATATCACACAACTTTTAATGCAGTTACGTGACTAATGTTAGATCACTATATTTATGTACTTGTCTCTATGAATTTTTGTAGGTATCCGCGTTCAGTACATGGGAAAAAGAACTTCATAAAATAGTATTCGACCCACGGTACCTGCTTTTGACGTCGAAGGAGAGGAAACAAGTGTTCGAGAAGTATGTAAAGGAAAGAGCAGAAGAAGAGAGGCGGGAAAAGAGGAACAAAATGAAAGAACGGAAGGAACAGTTCCAGAAATTATTGGAAGAAGCTGGTCTTCACGGGAAGTACGTAATGTTCTATACTTTGTAAATGTTCTTGAAGATTTTTCAAAATATTTCTTTATCAATTTGAGAAATAATTGATCGTTTTTGCTTAGGTCATCATTTAGTGATTTTGCTCAAAAACATGGGCGCGATGAACGGTTTAAGAATGTAGAAAAGATGCGTGAACGAGAGAGCCTTTTCAACGAATATCTTCTGGAAGTGCGAAAAAAGGAAAAAGAGGAAAAAACAGCAAAACGAGAACAGGTATTTATATTTTATTGATACGCGTGATTTATTTGCAATGCAAACATTACGTTTCAGGATTCAAACTACAATATATAAAACAAAAAATATTATGAATATAATTTAGACATTCAATGCCATAAGTAAGAAGAAATTCTAAAATTACATTACCTTATTCGCGTGACAAAAAGCATACCAAGTTTTTCAAGCTATTTGAGAATTGTGGTATCCCTTTTTCGCTAAATTCTTTCACAATTTTTAGACTGTTTGGTAGTTTTTAGAATATTTTTAGAAACTCGGTTACAACGGTTTGAGAATATATATCTAGTCTTTCACGTGTTATCGAAGTTGTCTTATTATTGTTGGGTACCTCAATTCTCTAAAGGTATCTAAGTATTACGAAACAGAAGTTCTTTTCGGATACAATACCATCAAACCTTTCCCTTCTCCATAACAGACTTCATTAAGGTTCTCATTCATACATCCTCCATTTTGTTCGAAGAAATCGTATATGTTCAAGATATAACAAATAAAATCTAGACATAGCATATACTAATCTATACATTCGTACGGTTTAAACGACAGCTGAACAAGTTCTTTGTTCAGCGAACGCTTGTATGTAAACGACAAAATTTACATTTCGCTATTGTTCGTTAAAGAACGACGATATTATATGCTATTGTTGAGTGAGATTCGATGATGTGCGTTAACATAAGAGACACGAGCAAAGAAGTACTGAAAAAACGTTCTGATCTGAGATAGGAGAGGATAATATACTTAATGAATTTACATTTTCAGCGATAATTGATACATTCTTTCAGGTTCTATAGGTATGTTACTATTTTGTTCCACTTGTAAGATTATCTAATATGAATTCCTAAAATTAATGGCTGAAGAACACATACCAGGAGAAGTTTCTCTAATAATTCTCTACTGCAGTAGATTTTCTCGATAGACAAAAGTTTTGTAGCTGTAAGATGGGAGATGTAGAGAATAAAATCTTAGTATGTGACGGTTCCTTATGTACTTATGTGTTCTAAACTCTCCACTTCAGTCAGGAGGCAGGCAGGACAGGTTCCGTATGTGGAGTGGCTTGGTTCTGAAGCTGGTTGGTGGCATGGATGATGTCATCTACCATCCCCACCTACACTGCGTGGCACAGTTGGCACACCCTCGCGCGCCGCATTCTTTACTCCAAAGCAGAGTCATGAGAATGAACGAACTCGGTATTTGTATATTACTCGTAATCCTCGTTACTTCAAAAGATTAACTTTTTCCCCAAAGTTCAAAACCAATCTCAATGAAATTGAATAGAATTCAGTTAGACGGGGTGGTACACCCAGATATATGGTAGCATCAATTCTATTACGTACTTACAGATCTTATTCTGTTTCCTGGAGATAAAGAACCGTTATATCTGTCTTAACAAAGAAGCTACCAGTTTTTATCACGTTCAATGTATTGACATAACAACGAATTCACTTTCTTTTTATATTCGTTGATATTCGCCTATCATTTTAGCAAATGTCGTCACTGTATTTCTCTGCCGGTAATAGTTTTATTGACGCGGTGTAATAGAATTAATATTTGCAGAAGGAACACGCGCGAACGAAATACTTAATTATTCGTTGGAACACGTCTTGTACGGTTAGAATTCTTTTTATGTCAATACGTGCTATATTCAAATTGATACGTATATTTAAAATTGATCGAGTGCATTTCAATTGGTACAGTAGTTAATATTTTTTTTCTGTATCGTAAAAATTACAAATATTTTTACTTTGCAAGAGGTACAATGCAATTTTTGTTTCCAAAGAAGTCTAGCAAAGCATCAAATATGAGTACACAGATATGCAATAGAATGAGTGTGCTTTTATGAAATTTGGTTTGTATCCTTCGGAGAACCTTGACTGCTTTCGTCTTAAGAAACATAGAAGTGGACTTTGAAAACAACTGTACTGAGATAGAAGTTACTTGAAGTCGCGGCACAAATTTTTGACTACTTCTAAAATATACATACGTAGGGTCAGGATCCGAGTAATAACTGTAAGGGTAAATTCAAGACCAAAATGTGCCAGCATCTATATGAGCTGTGATCGTATTTTCGATACAAATTGAACATGTACTAAGATTAGTCGAGTACATATGAACATGTTATTTTAATTATATTAAAATTGTAGGTCGTTCATAAATTACGTAATGGGAATTTTGGCACGAGTACGATTTCCGTGGCCCCTCGTTTTGAGGTTATATTTGTGTTCTTGGGGTTATTTCAAGAAAAAAATATATATATATATAACATGGTGTCAAATCGGCGGCCTGGTTTAGCCGGTAAAGTAGATAAAATAAAATAAAATAAACGCATACGCAAATCCAGGAGTAGTATGTCACTCTCGTTATACATATATGGCTACTTTTTAGAAACACTGGATGCGTGTTAAGCACCGGGGTGGGTGAGTGTGGTATTGTCTCTGTAGGGAGCTGCCTCCCTAAATGTAAAGTTTACTATTGTTGCAACCAAAATTTAACTAAGCTTTTTCGTAATTATCTCGGAAACTAACTCCGAGCGACGCACAGTGGTCCGAGAACGCGATTTTACTGGCCAAAATCAAAATGTCACTGGATCTTTATAAAAGTTGATAATCAGATATTTTTGAGATGTCACTGATAACGAATTTGACATCAAAAATGAAAAATTCAAAATGGTGGATTCAATACTATGCACATGTAGTCTGTAAATTCGTTTTTCGTAGACAAAATTAAAGAGACACACATATCGACATTTTTCAATGCAATAAATTTGTATATAATTATATTTCCGATGTTGATTCTAAATTCAAATATTTCAACATGGCTAATTCGAATTCCTCTTCATCTACATCTTCTGCATAATCAAAGATTAGATGTTGTTCTAACCATTTATCGTAATTCGCTTTAAAGCGCTTTAGTGACCGATGACAATTTTTACATATCTGGGATAAATTATTGCAAAAAAGACGTACTTTTTGTTTAATGGACTTTCTAGTTTCGTCATAAGTCACTTCGTTGATTTTATCAAAAATAATTATTTAAATAAAAATAAATTTTTTAAAAACACCACGTTTTTAAAATGGACTAAAAAGTATAAAATAATTTTTCCTAGCCCCCTACAGACTCCTAACCACGTACAGATAATCCTGAAAATTTGTGATTGTGAATTTTTAACAGCTACGCAAATACTTGTAAGATTTAAAACGAAAAACGTGGGGCGCATGCAATAGATAATTGATGCATGAATAGTTCACCCAAATTACTAAAAATTTTATTGCTTCGCAAATGATATGAACTGTTGTGTGAGATTTCTCAACGGCTGCTACTCTCTACACTCCTTACTATTATCTTGCGCCCCACGTTTTTCGTTTTAAATCTTACAAGTATTTGCGTAGCTGTTAAAAATTCACAATCACAAATTTTTAGGAGTATCTGTACGTGGTTAGGACTCTGTAGGGGGCTAGGAAAAATTATTTTATACTGTTTAGTCCATTTTTGAAACGTGCTGTTTTTAAAAAATTTATTTTTATTTAAATAATTATTTTCTGCTTTTTAGTTTTTTAAATAAAAAGTTTAGTTATTGTTTGCAATTAAAATCACACATTTATATATTATTTGAAATAAAATTTGCCCAACACTGGCGTCATATCGAAACGCCGTGGTAAAATATCAAACATAATAAGGTTCGACCGAAAATCTCGGTGTAACTGTCCTTTCGATTGGTAACAAACATTACAGTATAATAATACGTAGTAACATTGTAAACGCCGCACGGAGCTCAAACGAACACTGAGCTCCTTCGGTGCGAAGCGGGTCAGTGGAGTGGGGATGAGTCAGAGTGGGAACGCGTAGTGGAGTAGGGAGCGCTGTCGCGCGGTTGGCGATGACGTAGTTTCGCGGGGAGGTGAACAGGTAAATATTTAATTGTTATTTCTCCGAAACGGATAGACTTAAAAAAAAAATTTTTTTTTAATAATGCATTGTCATCCAGTTCTGAGCTATGTTTAAAATTTCAAGCCTCTAGCTCATCGGGAAGTTAGTTTAAAATCAATTGCAAAATTTGCCACAGAACAGACAAACAAACAAGAAAGCGAGCTAATAAAAACGTGGTAATAACATCAGACACAGCAATTACTTTCCTGCTCGGATCACCTTCATTATACCATGCATTAAAAAGATCCTCATTTTTAAAGTTGTATTTGTTTACAAATATAAAAATAATTAACCTTTTGATGTCAACACAGTATGATGGAAAGGTTAAAGTGGAACATACTTTCCGACATTGTAATTCAAAATTATTTTCAACTCTTAAACTAAATTACACACTATATAAATGAATTAAAAATATGTAGAATGTATGTATTTACATACATAAATATGTTCAACTATAATTATATAACTAACTATAATACACAATTTGACACACATAAAACTTGGCAAAATCCTTCAGTACAGATGTTTCCACGTGAATATTCGATTGAAGACTATCGAGATCAAAAACAAGTATGCTCGACGAGAACCAATTATTTCTGTGAATCTGATCAATATAATACAATGTAACAGTTTATAGAAAGAAATACTAACAAGCAGATACGACTCGCGCAGTCTAAACATCAGAGTCCAAGTCAACTATGCTATCCAGACGCCAAAATATCGCGGAATTATTTCTTATTGTAATTATCGTATAAACTACACGGCTGCAGCAGGCTGCACCTAAAATTTATATGCTCTTATTCGAGATTGTTTAAACTTTTATATAAAACAAGTCTGATGTCTAACACTTTTATACATTTTTTTAAAAGCCTTCCCAAAGTTTAAATTTCCAATAATATTGCAGCATTCGTACATGGATTAAATAATGTTGGGAACCTAATTAAATAATGAAAAAGTTGCCTACTAATATACGGGGTGAGTCCGAAGAAACAGGACACCTAAATATCTCCGTTACTTCTCGTTGTGCAAAAAAACTTCTCAGGACAAAGTTACACTATTTGAAGGGCCACATGTAACGGTGTAAGAGAAAAAATTTTCAATGTCATTTTTTTACGAGATTTCAAGGTTGAAATAGGAGAGTTAAAATTGAAGTTGAAATTAAAGTTGAAATGGAAAAATGGAAATTGAAAATGAAGTTGAAGAGTTGATATTGAAATTGAAGTTGAAATCGAGAAATTGACATTGAAATTGAAATTGATGTTAGCGTTTACTTACTTGTGTAACGTCGTAGTATGACAGTAATGGTGTTTTAGAGTTATTTAAATTGAAATATCTCGTGAACTACTAACTTTTCGACATACATGGGTTAGTACTTTTTTATAACGAATGTCCAGTTGCATCGATTGATGTATTAAACAATACCTCGTTCCATTTAAAAAAAATATCGATGACCTTAAAATCTCATTAAAAAATGACCTTGAAAATTTTTTTCCCTTACACTGTTACATGTGGCTCTTCAAACAGTGTTACTTTGTCCTAAAGAAGTATTTTTGTACAATGAAAAGTAACGGAGATATTTAAGTGTTCTGTTTCTTCGGACTCACCCTGCATATAAAACATTTATTTAAACGTGTTATATGTATAATGCTCTATAATGAGTTCTTAGAATAATTAGTTTCACTTTGAATTTCCGAATTTTGTCTTTAGAACGTTACCCGCGGTTACACAATTATCTGAAATGGATAATATTTTGGATTTTGATGGTTTGAAGTATTGTTACTTTATAGCCAAAAGAGTTTTTTTTTTAATGTTCAACTTCGTAAATTGACTTTGGGCCAGTAAAATCGCGTTCTCGGTCGCACTGTGCGACGGATAGATGTATCGACAAAAATTGTTCAGAATGTTGTCCTTGACAACATACGTCAAGGTGAAGGTCGTCCGAGTTAGGTCCCCTCATAGCTACATTTACAGGAGGCAGTTGTTCTGCAATTTCACCAAAATATAAATATACTCGGAAACTGCGCAGCTGATAAAAAAATGTCATACGACATAAATTGTTGGAAATTTCATTTTCTACAAAACAGGTCTCTTGATATTTTGCCATATTTCGCATAGTTACCGAGATATTTGCAAATTTATAAAAAACAGGAAATCTACTTTACCGGCTAAACCAGGCCGATTTGACACCATGTTATATGTACATTTTTTTCTTGAAATAACCCCAAGAACACAAATATAACCTCGAAACAAGGGGCCACGGAAATCGTACTCTCCCCGGAATTTTTAATACGATGATATTAGTTTCTAATTCGCATTAATGTAGGATAAAATAGCCAGAAACGTAAAATCGTGAGAAAAAAAACATAAGTTAAATACATGAAAATCATTTATAACAATGGTATAAGATTTTTAGTTAGAACGTAACGTAGTCTAATAATTCGCTGAAGCAATTTGATTGATTGGACACTCCAAAGATACTGGTCAAGCTTAATTTTAAGATTTTCTGTTTTATTTGTTAAGAGTTTTATTTAGCGTATCATGTCACGCACTATCTACGGCAATGATGACTATGCAACATATAGATTTATATGCATTGGAACGGTACAGTGGTGAAAAAATGGTTTGGAAAGATAGTGCCTCGTTTCGTAATTTGAACGGCTGAAAGCTTTTAATATTTTAAAAATCTCGTGACAATAATACTAACGATTGTTTTCATTTCAGCAAGGGCAGCAGATATAAATCTATTTATTTTATGCTACCGTTTCATCATTAAACAAAAGCAGACCTTTTTCATTCGTCACTTGCGACGGCGTTGGTTTATAATCGTTTGCTTTGCTGCTTTCTATAAATTCCATCGTGCCGAATGTTTAATGATGATTCGGTTGGAAATAATGATTCTTGCAGCTATAATCAGTATAATTTTTTTCAGCGAATCTGATCAGCTTATTTCATTAAAAATTCCAACAAGTAGAGCCCTTAACGTTGCGATACCTTCTGACACGAACAAATGACATGAATGACTATTTCTTCTACCCCTAACGAAAATGTAGTTTGAAAACCATTAAAAAGGTTTGCAAGTTGAAATAGTTTGATCCACATTACAAGTCATTAACTTCTTTTCGAATTTCATCATAATTACGATAACAATCTACATATATTGTCGAAGTGATTGTAATGTGGCTGAACGTGTATAAGTCATTGGTTGATAGAATATTAAGCGTGCATGACTATTAAAACTGAAACAATAAAAAAAATAAAAAAAAAGAATGAATAAGATACAGCTTCAATTTTAAGAGAGAATTGTATAAATTAGAATATAAGCAAAAGCTGATTGTTCTTCAATAATGAAAACTCTTATGATAAATGCGTTTCAGGTGAAAAAGGAATTCATAGCGATGCTACGCGAACACAAAGACATCGACAGACATTCGCATTGGAGTGATTGTAAGAAAAAATTGGAATCTGATTGGAGGTACAGAGTGGTAGAGTCAGCAAGCACACGGGAGGATTGGTTTAGGGATTACATACGCATGCTAAAAGAGGAGAGGAAAAAGGAGAAGGAAAAAGACAAAGACCACCGGCATAGGGACAAAGACCATCACAAGTCGGAGAAAAAAGACAGGGACAGGAAGGATGTTGATAAGTACAAGGAGAAATCCTCCAAGGATCGGGCTGACAAGGATAGTTTGAAGGACAAAAAACAACGAAGAAGCGAAGTACCGGCGGAAGAGAATGGTAAAGACAAAAAAGAAACAATCGTGGAGAAAGAGAGCGGTGAAATCGAGGATAACGATGAGAAACCAATGAAGAAAGAAAATGATGTAAGTATTTCTCGAAAATATTAGGTGTGCAAATAAGTTCTCGGCCTTTTTTCGTCAAGTATGTTTTAATCGATAAAGTAGACTCCATTTTCTTCTACATACTTCTTCCAATTCTCGGGCAGACGGCGGTTTTGACTCGCTGAAGTCTGCGAGGCATTTTTCAACTTCTTCAACTGTTTGGAAAAGTGTGTATCCACCAAATGATGTTGTAGCGATCTAAACAAGTGATAATCTGACGTAGTTAAGGTCTGGTGAATACGCCGGGTGTGACAAAACTTCCCAGCCCAACGAATCCAAAGCGCCATTGGTCGTTTTTGCTGCGTGTGGTCTCAACTTGTTGCTTTCCGATAGCACGTGTGGAACCCAGCGACCCTGCTTTTCAATTTTCCCTAGCTTTTTCAGCCGAATGGAAACGTTTTGAGCGTGACGTTTAACCCAGTAGCAGATTTTCTTCGAGCAATTGCTCCAAATCCTCGTTAGGAAATATCTTCGGCGCTCCTGCTCCCTCGACATCTTCGAGGTCGAAATTTCCACTCCGAGATTTTTGGAACCACTTCTTGATGGTGCTGATAGATACATCAGCATCTTCTCCCAATGCTTCACATATCATCTCCTTAGCCTTGGAACTGTTTTTGCAGTTGATATTCGAAAAGCATACAATGCCTAATATGCGTCTTTTGGCAACTCATATTGTTATTGTGGTTACAATAATGTTTTGTAATTACGTTAAACTGTTAGTCGGGTAATTTGCTCTATTAGGTTGGTATTATAAAATTTCCCAACCGGAAAATAAATGTTACGGTTCGAATACTTAATACAGCCGTTTTTATCAGGTCGAGAACTTATTTGTACATCTAATATGTTAAGGTTTAAGAAACCGATTTTTCATCCACTTGCAGCCATTTTACGAAAAGAGTTTAGAGCAAGAGTTGCAGGGTATGGACTGCGCAATAGATATATCAGTAGAAAAATTTCGAAAACAGTTTGTTTTCATGGCGAAATAGAGGTCACCTTGGGTTTTACAAATAGGAACACATATTTCTCTTTTTACCATATTTAAAGTACATCGAGACGAATTCAAAACACGTATTACATGATAGTTTTACTAACTATTACTCGATTTACAGTAGTGGAAATGTGAAATATTTTTTCGTTGTATTCGACTTTAGGACAGTGTAAACATTATTTCCACTAGTGTGAATCGAGTAATACGTTTGTAGAAATATCATGTAATATGTGTTTTGAATTTGTCTCGATCCCCTCTAAATATGGTAGAAAAAAACACGTGTTCCCATTTGCGTCATTCTACAAAACCTTTATCTTTTATGAATTTCTGCAGTTCCAATTCGTTTATGCCTGAGAGCTGTTCCCTCTTTGTTAGGTTACTTAGGCTAGGTCATATATTTGCTTTCTTGGTCAATTTTAATATTCAAAGCGGTCACAATTCATTATCGCGATGATCCTTACATTAAAAATTCCAACAGCTGAAAAAATGGAGATGATCTCAACAATTTGAATGTGTGAATTTAAATTTTTCTGTTTGCTTTTTAAAATTCCAGACTTAAGGGGGTAGACTCGTTTCCAGGATTGCGAGGGTGCCGGATGCGCGTTCTCATTTCTCAATAATACAAAGATGAGGCTTTTCAGTAGTCAAAAGTGCTAAATAAAAGATCAATCGAGGTCGCGACCTCCCTCAAAAGTCCTATTTTTACGTTTCCGAGGCGTAATTTGCATTATTCGGCAGCATGTAGCGGAGTTCGAGAAGCATTGGGCGGCGCGACAGTGCTGCCACTGTCAAGACACATACATTTTCTTAAATATGGAGAGATTTAGGGTTCTTTAAGAAGATGCATACACCAAGCGCACTTGCAGAGAACACATACAATATCAATGCAACCTTTATTATGTTAAACTATACGTGTTTAAACAAACAGTTTGAAAAGTACGAAGTGCACCCCTAAACGGAGGGTTTCGGCACAAGTATCAATTCCATGGCAATCACTGTTTTACGATATTTTACCGATACAGTGACTGAATCAGTAAAACAGTGACTGAAAATTGTGAAACAGTCATTAGCACTCCTAGCTAAAAATGCCAGGGAATTGATACTTGTGCCGAAACCCTCCGTTTAGGGGTGTACTTCGAACTTTTCAAACTGTGTGTTTAAACACGTATAGTTTAACATAATAAAGGTTGCATTGGCAATGTTTGTGTCCCTGCAAGTGCGTTTGGTTGCGCTTTTTCTATAAGAACCCTAAATTTCTCGATATTTAAGAAAATGTATGTGTCTTGACTGTGGCAGCACTGTCGCGCCGTCCAATATTTGTCGAATTCTGCTACGTGCTGCCGAATAATGAAAAAAATTACATCTCGAAAACGCAGAAGTAGGCCATTTTTGGATCAGAGCACCAATTGTGGGTTTTTCATCTATCGATTGTGACTACGTACGGGCCCCAAATGTGCATTAGCGAGACGTAATTTGAAAACTACGAAACCCTTGCAACCTCGTGTATGTATACAGTTTCTAATAGTGTATGAGGGTACTACCACACTGGCGTTCGGCCAAGGTCAAATTCGGACCGTCACCCTTAATGTTATCTGCTGCGTATGCCGTTGTGGCGAGGAAGCATACTCGATGCCGTCTTTGAGGTGGCCGGGTCTACATTAATGTCAGGTGATGCTGGCCGGGTTCCCCAGTTGTCGTCAGCGGTGCTGGATCTGCGGCCAGCAAGTACGCCAGTTTCAGACGATCCACGGTGACGGTCACTGGGTTGCCCCGGATGTTCAAAGAGAAAGTCCGATCCCTTCGGTTGAGGACCCTATATGGATCGTCGTACGGCGGCTGGGAAAGTCCCCAGACAGCGTCGTTTCACAGGAAAACATGCTCCGCCGTAGCAAGGTCCTTGAAAACGAAAACCGAAAACGAAATTTTCTTTTACATTGCAGTCTTAAATGAAACTATTAGGCCGCTATTAGACTAGGTCACTGGTGACTCAATGCCTGGCGCACACTTGTGGCGCCATCGAATCGAAGAGCTTTAATAACTCGGTAACTGGTGGTACCACCAAGCGTTTATTCCCGCTGTCTATGCAACGCTGTGCTGTGTTACTGTAGAAGGAAAATGGCATCAAACGAAAGTTTGCTTCTCCTTGCTTTTTTATTAAAAAAGACGAGGAGAAGGAATTGGAAAATGCATATACATAATACATACATCCAACGAGAGGTGTCATTTTAAGTCAACAGAAAAACGCAATATTTTTGCGAATAGTGGTGATATTTTTACTTTAATCCAAAGTACAAACTCGAGATTAATAATGGAACACAATATCTGCCATATGTCCGCCTCGGCTCTTCTTACAAATGGTCATCTTTTGATGAAAATTTTCATCACGTTTTCGCATAATTGCTGCTGTATTTCATGAATAACAGCTCTAATATAGTTTTTGAGTTCTTGAGTTGTTGCTGGAGCATTGGCGTAGACTTTATCTTTAACATAGTCCCAAAGAAAAATGTCTAATGCTGTTAAATCACACGATCTCGGCGGTCAATTGAAGTCTCCGTTTCGAGAAATCACACGTCCAGGAAATTTTTCACGCCAATTGGTGGCTGAGTCTAATATGCTACATGCAAAACAATGCCCGGGCTGGTGTCGGCGATTGCCCAGCCGGTTGCCGATGCCGTGCACCAGATCGGCAACAATTTTTGATGGCTCCACCAGTTACTGTAGTCCACGGTATATTGTAGAGGTGTTCGGACTTCTCTTGGAAAGGTGTGATAGATAGAGATAGTTCTCTGGTCGCTGCCAGATGGAATACTAGAAAACATCACGGTTTTCATATACGTGTGAGAATGAGATTGTGTGTAGTTGTGTCCATGTACGGTACATACCTTAGCATGGGCTACATGGACACGCTGCTAGACACAATCTCATTCTCACACGTACATGAAAACCGTGAGGTTGACTAGTATTCCACCTCCCGGCAAACTAAACTCTATCACAAAACGTCAACCTTACAGAGGTGCTTAGTCGTAACACCTCTATAATACACCGTGCCGTAGTCTAATCAGTGATGCCAGAAATGCGCAACATTTCACGCGCATGCGCGACAAACAGTAACGTATCTATGATGAGGTAGCAGCAGGTAGCAGAGCCCTGGAGTAGTTATATTGGCAGGAATGTACCGGACAAAAAGACTCCAGGACGTGTCCTACATAAAACAATAATAATATTAAAATAATACATAAAAACAACAAATATAAATATAAATACACATACAAAATACAAAATGGAATAAATATGAAAAATAAAAAACACAAAATGCTACGACTATAGAAAGAAACTGACTGATGAACGAAAGATGCATTTCGAGGCAGAGCTAGTATCAAATCTCACGATAACGTAAACAGTTTACAGAAAGTTCTCAAGAGCGCGAGCCCTATACCCCTTGCCAGATCGAAGCCGATAAATCTCTACACCGAAATCTTCGTCGAGTAACATTACTGTCTTTTACAAATAAATACTATTTTTACACATAACAAAAATTATAAGTATTATATTTGATTTCTATATTTATTTTACGTAACGTATATTGTTTATATTATACAAACTACAGGAAGCGTGATGGCAAGCCACATTAACCGCTCTGATTACTATTCATTGCATTTATTCTATTTTGTATTTGTATTTATATTTATATTTGTTGTTTGTTATGTATTATTATTTTAATATTATTATTTTATAATTATTATTTTTTATATATTTTGTAATAGATGTAGTGTTTCTTCTATAAAGTAATAAGTATCATTTTCAATTAGTCCTTTAGCGAATAAAATTATTTTATTTAAAATTTATTTAACATTGAAAATGCATTTTCCATGAACAAAAACAATAAAAAATAATTTACCACGAAGGGGATTCGAACCCGGGCCTGCGGCGTAACAGTTCAGCTCGCTGCTGTTACGCCACACCATTGCTTGGTAAAAATTTGAACTAAACTATATATACTGTACGGTTATGAAACTTTAATTGCAAATATCACGAAAACTATTGAGTGTCTGCCCCTATAATGGGGTATTTTCGTAATCAGGGGAACGAGATCTATGACTCCGTAAAGTCTGAACAAAATCCGTGAGGGACAGAGCGGGGGTTC
>CM052294.1:102986-114420 GCA_028455765.1 Lasioglossum oenotherae | reverse complement strand
AGTAAAGTGAGTTGTTTAGCATCCTAAATACCAACAATATCAACAATGGACAGGACATGGACAGGACATGGTGTTCCTAACCAAGTTAGTAGGAAGTGCATCGTGCCAATCCTGATTCTAATGGTAACAAGAAAAATATACAATAGAAATGCGCGTGCGATATTTAGGGATGAGATCAAGTTCAATATAAAGATACAATAACTTCGAAAGTATAATCTTATTACAGTTATTGTAGAAATTATAGTGATACTTCTTGAATTAAATTATGCATTAAAGAACAGCATAATTGATATTAAAAGTAAAAAGAATTATGATTAGAAATATGAGAGAATTTCTGGTACGATACAGTGTGGCCAGATTGAGGTTGAAACGAACCTCATTCCCTTTCCAGGCTCTCCACTTTTATCCCCTTCCACTATCCTATTCCACCGTTCAATCCCTATCGCGCACGCGCAACGTGTTTCCCATTCGCCTCACTCTGCCTCACTCTCAGTGATGCCAGATGAGGGAGTCACGGTGAAATGATGTACCCGCTCTCTGATGACAGGGAATGAGTCGGGCGAATGGGAGACACGTTGCACGTGCGCGAAGGGGGCCGTGTGCTAGTGTGCGCCTGCGTACAGTGCTGGAATGGAATAGTGGAAGGGGTAAGGAGGAGAGTACATGAGCGCCGTTTGGAGCTCATTCTGGCATCACTGCTCACTTTATTCTCGTCGCGCAGTCGCGCAACGTGTCACATATTGCTCTGGTCATCAGAGAGGGGGTGGTACTTTTATTCCCCTCGATTCCTTTTCGATTACCCCTGTCTGGTAACACTGGTACGATATTCATAAAAGTTTCGAATTTGTTCGATCAAGATTCGAATATACTTGCAAGTATTACTTCCATTTACGAAAGTACAGTGAAGTCCTAATCTAAGCGCGACGGAGGATACCGTTCTAAACCAGTTCGCCTACTCCTTCCACTGGAGGGCATACCCCGCGAGGACCCAAGAAGCAGTGATGTGATTGAACCTGCTGTGGCATCCGTGACTCGCGCATACGCGGCAATTTCAGCCTCAGTAACGTAACTATTTCGATGAAATCGGGTAGCTTGAGCACCCCGCAGACTTTTATAATTGAAACTTATTCTTTATTTTGAGGATGGGATAGGGAAAGAGCACTGCAATAACTACGCAAAAGAATACATAATCGTCTCTCGTCCATCAGTCGTCCCGCCAATAACACTGGTACATTCCCGCCAGAATAACTGCCTCAAGGCGTCAGGGCCCTGGCCGCTCGGCTGCGTCATTGTAGATACGCTACTGTCTTGGCCGCGCATGCGCGAGCCACGGACAGTGATGGTAGATTCGTGGGCCGTTCCCCTGAGTCGCTGGTTTCCCCTTCCCTCACGTACCGTCGTATCCGTGTCGGCCGCGCATGCCCGTATTGGTGCCTGTTCGATTACGCGCGCGCTACACACACCACGGATACCACAGCAGGTTCAATCACATCACTGCTGTAGCGTGACCCGTTGATCACGCGAACATAGTTATGTAGCGTGACCCGTTGATCACGCGAACATAGTTACGAATAGCGCTACTGCCCTGTATGTTCGATTCATGGCGCTGAGAGGGAAATTTGAATATAAAACGTAATGTTTCAAGCCATATATTTCACACATATACACATATTTTATTCAGGCACGATAGCTTAGGCTTAGAATAAGTAGGGAAACAAGAGGTTTCCACAGAGATCCTTGACGAAACCAGATGGGCGAGACTAATCGAGGAATTTGGGTAAAGTCGCGTAACCTCTTGGAGGAGCTTCTCCAATTTCGCATAAATAGACAGTCGAAGTCTAGAATCGGTCAAGGACAGGAAGTCGTAAATTCTCAGTCAAGGACCTCTTGGGACTCCCTCGGACCTCTCTCTCGCTCGGTCCCACGACCCTTGTTTGGCGGGCCTTCACCCTCGCGTGTACCCCACTCTCGTGCGTGCGCTATCGAGGCACCTCCACCACCAATCACCATCAAGCAGCAACCGAAGACGAGCCATCCAACGAATCAACGTTCAGCTGGAAGATCCGAATTTTCCTATTGGCTAAGGAAAAGGATGCTGGAAGAAGATAAAACCTCAGGACGAGGCAAAATGAGGGCAGATAGAATTCTCAGATCATAGAGTCGACTGCTAGAAGTTCAATTAAATAAAGTCTATTTTATTTTTCCATTACATTACATTGTTCAGAGTTATTTTCTGCAAACCTTCCACGAGCAGAGTGCTTCAGCGCTCCACGGGCACCCGAACCCAGCAAATTCCCTAATCCCACCACACTGCGACGTAACACTGCCAAGAAGCTCGAGGTGCCTCCGTCGCTGAGCAGTGTAAACATGCCGCGTAATCTGATACCGAGTCGGGTATATCGGTGTGAACTACTAATCCAATTACAAAACTTGTTCATTTTCCATTATTTTTTTTATGCGACTTTGACCAAGATATTTGTGGCATTTTTCTAATAATATGATTTGGGAAATGCTTTGAACTGTACCGGCGTGCCGCGACTCTCCGCGTCTCTTTCTTACCTATACGCTGTCTTTCTTTGCGTCGAAAAAATTTCATCGTTCATTATACAAGTAAATATAATTGGAATTATATCATAGTTAGTATCATTTTCCCATCAAAAAATTATGAAAATAAAGAAGTTTTGTTACTGAATTAGTTATGTTTACACTTCTCGGTGACCGAGGGCTCTCGAACTTGGTTGTCCTTTTTTATATGTTCGGCGCGGTCGACGCGGCCACAAAAAAGTAGCATCCGATCCCAATCTATGTCACAACACAAAACCGAGAATTGACTTACAATTAGATTGGGACTTTACTATAAAAAAAGTTCGAAACTATCTGGTATAGGTTCGAGTATACTGGGGATTTCTATTGTTTATATTTCTATTTTTCGAAGTGCTTATAGCGAGTTTGAATTCAATCAATCAAGGTTTGAAACTGTTTGTACTATCGGTATTTCGTTTGGTGACAAGGCAACCATACGAACTTCAGATTTTTGAGAACTGGTTGCGTACAGTACAATCTGCAATCTAACAATGTGTGAACTTATAAATAATTAGAAAATGTTTTTTTTATAGAAAATCCCAAGCACAACACCAAAAAAACTAAGAGTTTACTATCACGCCAACTTCTGCAAAATTGCACTTCGATTATTTATTTCAGCAAAAGTTTGTTCGATCGAGCAAATTAGTTTGTTCAGGATGTGTAGAACGCACTGAATTTTCTTTGAAAATAAAATTAGATTATAATGTCCAACGTAAACAATATTTATTACATTCTGTATATTAAATATTTCGCAACATCGTAGAACTACAGGTTTATGATAATCGAAATTATATCCTTGGTAGAAAATAGTAATATCACTATTGAATAAACATTTAAAAATATCATGTATACAAAATGACTCTACATGCATTCTTCATCGATTGTACGAAACTGAATTCTGCAATGAAATATTACAAAACATTAGAAATAAAATATACATGGTTACCGAGAACTTCATGCGAATATTATTCGTTCGTATTTATCGTATAAAATAGATCTTTCTACGTGGCTTATGCGTCGTATATTAGATACCTTATGTCGTAGAAATGCTACACAAATACATAATATATGTATACGAATTTGGTGATACGAATGTATTTTCTGAAAGAGAATATTTTGTAGGATACTTACGTTTCAGTGTCCGACAGAGCTGTGCGAGGGAAACATTTTGAAAATCGAAAGCATAATTTCCGAACTGTGTTCCGCAAATATATCGTGCATGATTGTCGTCTGTTAGTGCTTTTTTTTGCTAGGTACAAGAATTAAAGTTTCGGAATACATTACATTTAACGTTGCTTTATAGAAATTCACTGCGTTTTGTTTTTTAAACTAGTCGAGAGCATGAACTCGTCACAATTCTCATGTAATTTTCATACAAAATATTCATAATAGAGTGTACTTATGTAACAAACCTGGATAAAATATGTATAAAATACGTACTTGATGATTTCACTCTACATAATACTCCTAATAATTCTGTTCTAATTGGTATTTATACATAACGTAATTCAACAAATAATGATATGCTTACACTATGGCATCTTTACAGCATGACACTCGCTTTATTAGCTGTGTGGAATTGGCGTTAGTTTTATTGAATCCTATAATTACAGGTGATAATCATCTCGTGTGTAAAGTACTTCAATTCAACTACAGCTAGAAATTCAATCACTGATTTGTTATTTGGACACCATATGTATACCATGCGTCGAGATGCGAGCCCGTTAGCTGCAACAGAAATAAATTCCTCAAATTCAAACATCCGTCAAGACACGTTTACCCAGCTTTCTAAAGACGATAGTTAATTCATTACTTTGTAGTTGGTCTCCTCGATGGCTCTGAGGCTGTAGGTGGCGGAGGCGGACCCCTACGCGCCAATTCTTCTAAATAACCCATTAAGAGACGAGTTCGTTCAGCGGCAGCTGCTTCCAATACAAGAAATCTTCGATCCTTCCTTAAAATTTCCTCAATTTCTGCTAAATGTGAATTGTTTTCTTGTACTTTTTTGTATGTTTTATCAGTAATCAATTTGGTTTCCTGAAATTAATCGTTTCATAAAATTTTCATCAAATGATTAATCAGGCTTGGCTATTACCGAAATAATTTCAACTATTTCAAATATATCATTCAAGTAATGTCCAAGCCTGATGCATTTTATTTCATCGATCTAAACTGAAGTCTGCGTTGTAGCTTTTTTAACAGTACATGGAAGATTTTCCTGATTCCTGTGTTAAAACATCGTTTTATGTCTAAAAAAACATTGTGTAAAATTTCAAATGTCTACCCCCACCGATAGGGTTGATATTGAGGTAAATTCCCTGCACTTAAATGCAATTTGCTCTAAAACGAGAAAAGATATCGACATGGAATAAACGGCAAACAAAAGATATAGATACACTCTAAATATTTGAGATGTTTTTCAGAATTTTTTGCTAATTATTTACAGTTGAAAATAATTAATTAATTTTTTGAGAATTTTTTTAACTATCTTCTCCTGGGTTGACACCTACCAAAAAATTCTAAAATATTGCTATGATGCTAACCTATTTTGTATAAAAATCCCAGAAGTGTCCGTTTGGTGGAACAGTGTCAAAAAAATTGTATACATGTTTGATTGATACATGTAAAAATGCGACTAAATCTTCTAATATATGATTACCGTTGCAAGTCTAAACAATTATATTCTAGGAAATAGCTTACATTCAAGAAGAAAAATACGTGTAAAGCTAGTTTGTTGCTGTCAAGTAACAGAAAGAAGAAGCTTCTCATAAGTATGTTGTATGGTGTTAGAGGTTCTGCCCGATGCTCCGGAGGGCTCGAGTTCGAATCCTCCTCAACTCAACTTTCATTTCTTGTTTTTTTCTCTCTTTTATATGTACTTATAAACTAAACGATTTTTATTGTTTGCACTTTTCTCGTTTTAGAGCATATAGCATTTACGTGTGGGGGAATTTACATCAATATCACCCCTATCGGTGGGGGTAGACATTTGAAATTTTACACAATGTTTTTATAGACATAAAATGATGTTTTAAGACAGGAATCAGGAAAATCGGAGCGGGGCCGCTGGCCCATGCTTATCCGGCTATACCCACAGGGTACCATGTCAACATATATAAGATTCCCCTATTGGCCATTAAGTTCTCTATGTTATCTAGAATTAGACGTCGGAACACTATTAATAGGTTTATTAATAATTGTGCTAACTCTCCAAACAATTCTATTACGCGAGGGCGGATCAAGTATAAACGAGACTTTTGTTTTTGAGCGCCTAAGATTAATGGGAGCGGTCGGCTGCTTCTAGAGTGTATAGGTAGGGATGTCAGGAGAGGGAAGAGCAAGCCGTTGTTCGGTTCGGAGTTCGGACACGTTTGGTGGTACTATTCACGATGTCAGAGTAAGAAGTGCACCTCTCAGTTGCGCAACGCATTATAATTAAATTTCTCGCTCATGAAGGCGTCAGGCGTCAAACCAGTGTAAATTCTGCAAAGATTGACTGCACAGTTCGGGGATCAAATACTGTTAAGGGTATGGATCCGGAGCGCGGTACACGAGGATTACAAGGGTCCGGTATTTTACTTCTAATTTCTCAATAATGCAAAGTTGGGGCTTCTCCGTAGTCACAATCGCTAGATAAAAGATCAATCTAGGCAGGGACGTATTACCAGGGGGGAACGTATAATTAGCATTATTCGGCAGCATGTGGCTGTCGTAGTTTCTTGAAAATGTATCAGTCGACAGCCACGATAGGCGGCAACACGGTCGCGCTGCCTTAATGCTTCTCGCGGCTCCGCTACATGCAGCCGAATAATGTAAATTACGCCTCGAAAACGCAGAAATAAGCCATCTTGGGATACGTCCCCCCTAGATTAATCTTTTATCTAGCGATTGTGACTACGTAGGGGCCCCAAATGTGCATTAGCGAGACGTGATTAGGCATAAGCCGGACCCTTGCAATCCTTGTGTACGTATACGTATTTAGCTTATCCGTAAAGAAGCACTAGGAAGGCAAAGGTCTGCGCATGCCAGAGGGCCGCGGAAAGCCGTGCAGGGAGCAGGGCAATAGTTGTGTTGCGCAATAGGCAGTGGCAATAGGCCCCTTTACCTAAAGGAATTGGGGAGTCCACGGAAACCATTTTTTTCTGCCACGCATAGCAAGGACTCCTGCTCCCTGCTGTGGAGTCGTGAACCCGCTCGAGATTTGTTTCCGGCATGGCCTTTCGCGACCCTCTGGTATGCGCAGACCTCAACGATTCAAGACGATGCGGCGGTGGAGACCTTTGTGCGCAATTGGCTTCTGACACTCTACGTCAGACCTGGGCGACGATGGCTCAAAAAACACATGTTGCTACTACTCTGGGACTGTCTTATCGAGCAAGAGAAGGAGAGCTTACCGAGCAAGAGAAAGAGAGAAACAGCAACATGTGTTTTTCGAGTCAGCGTCGCCCAGGTCTGCGCTACGTTTTACGATGCTGGGATCAAGAACCTCCGCTTGGAAAAATGCATTTCTAAAGCAGGAGGTTATGTGGAAAAATGATATGTTCTTGGCTATTCGATTACACCGAATAAAATTATTTTAAAAATAAAGTCTCGCTAATATTTTATTCGCCCTCGAGATAACTTGTCAGTTTCGTAAATAAAACGCAAACAAAAAGCTGTTGAACGATTCATTAAGTAATCCTGAACTATATCTTTGATATGAAAAATTCAGTGTTAATTGTACCAAGTTTGGTTATATTCTATGAAATCTGCAAGAATGAAAAAATAGTAACTGGCTATCATAAATCACGACTCTTCAGTGTTTCTTTCATTAAACTACTTGTATCCACATTCTGAAACTATTTATGGGTACCAATGCGACATTTAACGTGTTACGTTCACAGTGAAAAACGATGTATTTTAAAATACCTGAAGGAGTTCTCTAAAATCAGCTTTTGCTGCAACAAGTTTATCCTTAATATATTCCTTGAATTCTTTTTCGCATTTCTGTAAGCATTATGGTAAATATATTAGAATTATCATAAACAATAGAAAGTCTCAGTGTAACAATACATCAGTAATTAATAGACAATGAATCCTTATGCACATGTAGGAGCTGTGAATTTATGAAATACAAGCAAACCGATCATTAAGAAAAATGAATATTATATTTGTTTTATTTTTACCATAAGGAATAATCTAGTTAATGGAGTATACCTCTTCTTCATTCCAATTGTTACAATATAGGCTATGAAAACTTAAATTTGCATAAAGATTCACAGTCTGTTTAGTAAGTAGATTACATACCCGATCACTAGACGAAAATTTAAGATATCTAGGATCATCTTTTAACAATTTTTTGATATCTCTCCATGATGCAGTGAGCTCGGTTGAAGCACCTACTTCGTCAAGAAGCTCTCGGAATTTATCACGCTTCTTGCGACTGAGCTGTTCTATGTGCTCGTTAAATAACCTTTCCTTTTCCTCGCGGTCCAAGTTCTCTGCTGATTCCCATCTATGATCTTTCCTCAACTGTCGCTTCGCTTCTCGCCACGCTAGATCACCGTTTCTTACCTGTATAAACAAACGCGCACACATATTATAATAATTGAACATAAAAAAAACGAAATTTCTAAAAACGATTCTGCGACACTAATCTTAAAGAAATAAACGTAAGAAGTATAATCGGGTAAGCGAATCAAAAGTTAATGAACTCTATTAGAGCATTTCCAACAGTTTCTTCATTTCAAAAAGTGTTTTTGGCAGACAAAATGGTTTATTAAACAAATATTCATCTGCTCAATGGTTGAATGGATACGAGTCGTCGTGACATATGTCAAAACCAAAAACTAAATAGATTAGAATATCAAATTTTAATTCAACCACCATATTCCTTTGACCATTGCCCACTTATATTCATTTTTTCAACCACCTAAACTACACTCCTCGAAAGAATTAAGGGATCACTTGTGCGAACTCCGAAAAATTGGTCCCACTTTACGTGATCATAACTCCGTCAAAAATTGCTGTACCGATATGGTTAAACAATGGTTTGAAAGCCTGGAACCTCTAGTTTCAGATGCTCTGTTTCAAATTGTTGCTATGTTGGTTTTTTATAAAGTTATAGCGAGATGAAGATAACATTGACGTTTAACAAAAATTTTGTGCAACTTTGGAACATCGAATGGGGAGCAAGAAATTTTTTTGATAAATCGCGTTAATATCATTTGGAAGAGCTATCTTTCCTGTATAAATTGTGTGGTTGTTGAATATTGTGCGATTTTTTTTATTTGAGTTATTCAACATTGAAGTAAATATGGGCTTTTTAACTTTAACTGGCTCCAGAAAGCGAAAAAATTATCGTAGAATCTTGTGCAAAAAAACAATAGAAAGAGCGTTTCTTTCTCTTCAACCATAGACATATAGAGATAGACTGCGCCGTCTTATGGGCGAGTTGAAACCCACAACGGCGGCGCGCGGTACAAAGAGTACCGTGAGAGTGAGAGAGAGAGAGCATTAGCCGGGGTCCATAGCGCTCTCTTTCTAATTGATGTATCAGTGGCAATTGCACGCCGCCATTGTGGGCTTCAGCGCTTCGTACAGGCCGCGCAGTCTATCTCTATATGTCTATGTCTTCAAGGCACTCCTTTTGTTTTTCAATTTCATTAACATTTCGATATACCAGGTGTTTCTGAAAATATGCTTAAAAAATGCACAATTTCCATTTGTTCCTTTAACTCGCTATATCTCGGCAAGAAATTATAGCAATACCATGATCCCAACGTCAGATTGAAGCAAAGATTCTGCCGATTCGATTGAGTACCCCATGATCTCGCTGCGACTATTTTTTACCTATAGCAGCTGTGTTTGAAGTTAGTGCTTTGCAGAAATTAGCGCCGTATGCCATCCCGAGCGTCACTGGCGGCAACTCATGTCGAGCGAAGATATTTTGCTTTCTGGTTCGAAAAAAACGTCGACCATGCAAACTTCAAAGGGGGGTTTCTGAAGATAAAAGTCTGCTTTATCGCATGGTATAGTTCGATTATCCGCTGGACCCTTATTTTTTGAGATAAATTGAAAAATATTCTCAGAAATTGGTGCAAAAGTGGAGTCTCTCCATCTTTAATCATTGTTTAAACATGTTTAAACGATCATAATGTATTAATATTGGATATCGCTGTATTCGGAAAAGTCTACAGAATCTTTTGCTGCAAAGAACAATTCAATATCTTTTATAATTACATCACAATATTTGTTTAAAGTTGAAAAATATGTTTTTTTTCAAAGCCATGTTCCTTAAAAACTGTACGTCTAGGAGAAAAATTAAGGACAGATTCGGAAATCCGCGCGAAAAACTCTATAAGAATCGCATAGTGGGAATCGAAATACAAAAAAAAAGTTGAAATTTGTTAGAACGTGTAATCAATCAGGACCCAAATCAAAGATAGTAATGTATCGATGTCATACAAATACATACATATGGTATGTCCAATTTTTGTAAAATTTTAATTTTTATATGCAATAAATAATTCTTGACTGTTTTTATGCTGTATAGATATCACAGACATATCTACGTTACAAATAAATGTAAAACAATATTTTTATAGATTATATGTCCCCGAATCTATTAGTTTAGTTTAGTGCATCTTTTTCGGGAACACTATTGGAAATGGCGGAATGGGGTCTAAAAAACAAAAATCGCGCGGTCGAAAACGCACGGTTTCCGCCGTGCCTGAACTAGGGCTAAAAAACAAAAATCGCGTGGTCGGAAACGCGCGGCTTCCGCCACGTCTGAACTGGGGCTGAATGAAGACGTACAACATTTATGCGGTAAGCCACTAATACTTATTACTTATTATACATATTATTACATATACCATACATAGAACCGAACTATTGCCGATACAGAACCGAAAAATATCAGTTGCAGAACTGTGAAACCGATATGAGACCGATACGGGACATATTATAGGTTCGGACGGTTCGGAAGTCTGAAGAACCGGAACCGAAACCGAAATCCAGAATCGAAAAGTAACAGTTGCAGAACCGTTATAATATCGGTTCTCAGAAACCGTAACCGTAACCGATATAAGCCAGAACCGATATTATCATAACTGTTATAACATTTTTTTCGGTTCACTCATGTACACAGTAAGTATTTAATCTTTTTAACTTACTTTTCATCAACAAATCCTTTAACTTTTGGTGATACAAATAAGAATAAGGTATCACCAGAAGTTAAAGAATTCGTTGATGAGAAGTAAGTTAAAAAGATTAAATACTTACCATACTTCCTGTGTAAATGAAAATATAACCATGGAAAATAGATATCTAATTTAAATTGCATTACAGTCACACATAGCCTACAAGGAGTGCCAGTGGCAACCGCAGCGATAGGTCGGGTGATCGTGCGTGAAGTGATATGCGTCAAATAACCGTTCAAATACTTCATTATGTTTAATTTTATTGTGTTTTATATGTGAGAATACAATATATCTTCAAACTAGTGGGTTATCAAATCATTTCAACGAAAAATGATTACATTAGTTCTGTTGACAAAATGGATTTCTTGAAAAAACCAGAGGTCGTAGACAAATTTTTAGACCAGATTTGAAATCAGCGTGAAAAAATTTACGGGGTGGTTCTCGACGATAATATAAGACGAAAATGAAGAATTAAAAAATTGCAATTTCGGCTTCATTATTTAGTTATTAACAATTAAAAATCCGCCTAAAATGCTGCAACACTTCTAACAAAAGTATACGTTGCGTACGTCACACAAGCGCGACAGTCTCGTATCAAGTGACAAACGCATGCATACGTTAGTTCTCATTTGGGGCCCCAGCGAGGTGAAAATGTTTAAAAAGTCGTT
>CM052294.1:86377-102886 GCA_028455765.1 Lasioglossum oenotherae | reverse complement strand
TCTGGTCATTATATAAGTCAAAAAGTCTTTGGGAGACAGAAAAATGCATTGAAATCTGCGGGTTTTTTTCCTAGATTTTTGGGCCCTCATATTATTACATATAAACATCTTCTCGTCAAAATCATGACCAGAGCGCGATGGGATAAACCTTCCTCTTTAAAATGAGCCCTCACACAGCTCAAAATATGCTCGTATAAGGTCAAAAACTGTCCGGGCGCAAACCCATGTTTTAACCCAAAATCTAGTAAGATTCTAGGTATTTTCTAGTTACAAATCGAGGGTATTAGTTTCAAACACCTACCCTAGTAGCATTTACGGTTGGCGATTCGTTGGGCCTACGTTGGCGGTTTGCGTTGGGCAACGGTTAGAAATGTCGCTTTTTTTTTGCAGTTGGGCCAACAGTCAGGGCCAACGTTGGGCCTACGCTCAGCCACCGTTGCGCCAACAGAGATGTCCTCTCTGGCGCTAACGTCGGGCCAACGATCACGTCCAATGTCGGGCCAACGGTAATACCCAACGTAGGGCCAACAATCATACCCAACGTAGGGCCTACATTACTATAATACGAAAAGCCAACAAAAGGATTCTTTCTGTAGGGTCGCAATTAATTAATTATATATATATATATATATATATATATATATATATATATATATATATATGTATATATGTGTGTGTATTATAAAATATTTTATTTTCATATATATGTACGAAATGTATACATATATTACATATTATAAAAGTAAGATTCCTTACATTACATATTATATTACGTACATAACACACATTGCACATTAGTAATATGATATTACATTCATATTACATATTACAATAGCACGATTTCTCTCTCTCTCTCTCTCTCTCTTACATTACATATTATATTACATACATAACACATTCGATATTATACATTCGTATTTGAAGGAGTATTTATTCAAAACAGACGTTTAATGTTCAACGGTTTGTTACAATCTGAATACAAATGTTAACTGCAAACGAACGTCGGTTGTTAACAACAAATCGATCGTCGTCACATAACGACGATTGGTGAGACGTTCGCCAGATCATCTCAGCTGGTCGCCGACGATCGATCGGCAGCAACATCAACGTATATCTAATACCTACATATTACATATTACAATACTGTATCAATGAAAAATTTTCATATTTGCAAAAGGTATACAAACAAAAGTATCTTCTTCGCAATAATTCGGTAAAAGTAAACATTTCTTATGGATACTAGATGAACAAAGATATATTTGTTTGGGATGACTTAGTTTGTAAATACCTATTTTGCTGCTTTGTAATGGCTCAGTAAAATAATCTGTTTTCTCAGTAAAACAGTCACAAAGTAATTTATAAAATGGAGAATTATGAACCTCTTCAATAGATTTGACAATTATAATATCTCCACTTCTGGTGGTAAAATATGAATCGGGCAACGAAGTACTTAAAATACAATTGTTTGTCACAGGTATACATTTTATTGTACCGTCTTTATTCTTTATGAGTTTAGGGGTTTTCGGCTCATCTTTAGTTGTATGATGAAATTTCTTTTCCCCTAATCTCTTAGCGACTTGTTCCAAAGGGAGATTATGCGATCGGATCATTTGTTTAAGTAGAGTCATGGAGTTTTCAAACGGAAATGCAGAAAAATTGTCTAAATTACCAAAATTAGAAACGTCTTGAACCAAATGAAGGAGATTATGGAAATTATATACCAGAAGTTCTTTAGAATACAAGGTTGATACGTTTTGAACAAAGCAATGTAATAAATCATTGGCATATCTTCGCCACTCAGAATTTTGACAAAAATCGGAAATTAATATGTAAATTGCACAATGTAATGTCAAAAAATGTTTGTATAAACTACTTGGCAGTACATTTGCCAAAACTACAGGTCCTAAATATAAAAGAAATGCTTGAAATTCTGTAGCCTTCCAGTATTTGAACATGTGTAATGGCCGTGGACGCCGAGAGAACTCTACTGGGTAATTGTTATTTTTTATGTCTAATTGTCGTTTTGATATTATATTTATATCACGGGCACTTAATTTACATTTTTTGGGTCCATTCTCCACCCAAATCCGAATCAATCTTTTCACAATGCCTAAACAAACTAAATGCATGTAATCTAAAGGAACCTGGGTCACTAATCCTAGATCAAGTTTTGTGAGCAAACTTTCCATTACTTGGTGATCTTTCCTTTTGAAACCAATGTCCGTCCGTAGAGTAAAGTTAGATTTATATCTCCAAGTAGTTCTACCAATATATATACCCTCTTGTGTACATTTCTCACAACCATGGAGAGAATTATGTAATTTTGTACACTTCACAAAAGCTCTTGTCGGTGCATCAGCTACAATGCAACTAACACGAAAAGTGAACTTTTTATTATTAATTATGATGCCATTTTTTTCAAAATCAAGACATTCGTCAACAAAGGCACGAAGAAAATTGTTAGCATCATCTGGTTTAGAATCTCCGTAATAAAGGCTGACAACAAAAGGTGTTTTATCAACGGATTGATCCAGTGTACATAATATGGACCAAAAAGAATTTGTTGGGCTTGAATGTATTGGCAAACCATCGACATTAACGGTAATAGATAAAAGTGAATCCCATTTAAATTCCGATATTTTTCTATCCATGAAAGGATAATTTTCGGAAACTAATCCTGCTGAAACTCTTTCTATTATGCCAGTTTCAAGTCCAAAATACACGTAGGAACCACTATCACATTTCTCAACGTTGATAGTCTTTGGTGTACGTAACAATGTACGCGAATCGATTGGCAAAGATGGATGATGCAATTTTAATATTTTCAATAAATCATCAAGAGCAGCATGAGTTACATTATGTTTATGGGACCAAGAGATCAGAGATGAATCTAAATTTGATGTTAGATACATCAGCTGTCAAAGTAGGATGAACAATTTCACTGGCAGATGTAGTAGGTAAATCACCAAGATCACAGGGTATACATAAATTGGTAGTACTACTATGAGACGGAGACAGACTCGAATTATCATTTTTACCGCACACATTAAAACGCGTTTCTGGAATACTTATACGAAGGCTGTGTTGTATTTCCTTTGCGTTTGCTGCTACATTGAGCTTCCTTCTTCTCTCTCGGCCTCCATTTCTGTCTTTGGTATACCTAAACCAATTGCTTAGGATAGCGAAGATGTTGAAATCTGTGGCTGTTTCTGCCACTTTATGTCTACGCACAGCACCCGCAACAAGTAATTTTGTTTTGCTATATAGACTGTTCACGCTAACACTAGCCAGCCTTTTTCTTGCAAATAGTAGACATTAGAAAAAAATGAAGGAGGAAAAAGTTATACTGTTTTTTGCAAGTAATGTAATGTTTAATTTTGAATAAAAAAAGTACTGACCTTTATTAGTCGTAAACGTAATAGTTAACGCACAGTTTCACTTTTATCAAAAAAGGTCTGTGCACGATAATTTGGAGGAACGGTTAAAATAAGATCGGACTCCGTAGTATGTCTTCTCTACACATAAGTTAATTCAAGAGAAAGCTCGGTGTACGACCAGAGACCACGTTGCCTCTACAACGACTCGTAACTGACTGACCCTGTCAACTTTTAGAAAACTCCCCAGGAAAAGGTAAACATGAAAGAGAAGGGGAAAACCGAATAGTGGGAGGAAAGTAAGGAGAGGAAGGTATGGAAAGACTCAGGAGGAGAGGAAGCGGAAAGAAGCAATCGCTGAAGGATGCTATGAAAACGGAGAAAACGAGAAGAGCTGAAAAAGGCAATCAGGAAAGGATGTCATAAAAACGAAGGAAAGGTTCCCCAGGGCCTGGTCGTAAACCTTCAACAGGCCCAAGCGAAGGGACACAGGAGAGAGGATTTGGCCCGCGTAGATCTGGTCGCCGAATGTGTACCAGGACTGGCCAGACCCGCGCAGGACGGACAACAATAGGAAGGGAATATGGCAAGTAAATAAGGAGTTTTCTAAAGGTCTTTGCCCACTAGACGCCTCTACTGCCTACCTGCGCCATCGCTCCGTCCCCGTTTTGGGTTTCTTCTGTGTATTTCAATGGGACTGTGCCTATTTACTATACCTGCAACAGCACACAACCAGCGCCATTGCAGGTATAGCAGACGCAGTCCCATTGAAATATACAGAAGAAACCCAAAAACGGGGACGGAGCGATGTCGCAGGTAGACAGAGGAGGCGTCTAGTGGGCAACGACCCTAAAACGACAGCGGTGCAGAGCAACGCCAAGGCAGGCACAATATCAAGTAATAGTTTTAGTTTTCGAGATATTCACAAAAAACTATCGCTTATACAGTACTGAATTTTTCGTATTGCTGCACGCTCCGCAGCAATTACCACAGTTTCAATACCAGCAAATATTTCCGTAAGACCGCGGAGTTTACGTGACAATGTTTGTTAACATCAAATCTTGACTCACTGTTGAAGTTATCATCAACGTTTATACGTGACTATCTCAGTAAGATAACAGGAAAAATGTAGGCTAATCCTTATTTTACGGGACCAAGAGTTTGAATTTGATATGTAATTCAGTAGATTTGAATGAGGAGAGCTGAAGAAGAAAGAAGGAGTCTTACGGAAATCTTTGCTGGTATTGAATCTTGATATTGTGCACAGACTCTTTTCAAGAAACAAGGTGAATAAATTATTCGTTAACTAATAGGATTACAGCTAATAAAGGTCAGTACTTTTTTACTCAAAATTTAACGTTCTTTGATGTTTTGGCATAAAAAATATAGCATTCCATTTAAAAAAACGAAGTTGCCTTAAATCACCGAAACGCCTCCACTTACAAAAAAAATATATGAATTACATAATGTATCCCGTCAAACCATACAACTTTTCTAGAAAAAGTTTTTTCATGCAATGCATACTTTGGAAGTTATTGAGGGTAAACAAGTTGCGTGGATCACCCTGTATATATAACATTATGTTAGCATCCACGTCTACGCCTAGTCAAGAACCGATGCCGAGGCGACCCTTAGGATTGTAACGGTTTACGATAGGGCCTAAATACGCCTACCTACGTGATGACTAGTATGGGCGCTTTGGGCCATCCAACTATCGTTTCGTCAGGTCACATTTATGGGGGTGTAATGAAGGAAAGTAGCTGAGGGTATGCAACCCAAGGCCACACTGCCCAAAAGAATTGGGACTTTGTTTAAAGAGGATCTGGCAACAGAGTGGGGAAGGCAGAGTGCCTTTTGGTGAGAGTCACCTTCATTTATAAATTTTTGCAATGGAATGCTATGTATTTTTTATATGATATAATAACGTGTGTCAAAACGAATTCATTCGTATACGACATAATGACCTTGAAGGTCACACAAGGTCAGAAATAGAAGAATTATTCAAATACAATTTTTTGTACTTACATTTTATCACTTGCACCACCCCGGATTCTTTTAGAGCGATCTTATTGTTTCTCCCGGACCAATTGCACTTAAGAGCCAAAGTGTTCGTGAAGAGTTTCTCCAACATCCTTCTAATAATTGCTGCCAGTGTATTGCCATCCAGATAGCTCAAGCAATTAATCTGATACAATGTGTGTTAAAAATTAGGTTACATTCAGTTTATAAGCAACAAGATAAGACTAGTTTCAAAGTTGTAAGTCGTAGATAAACCACATACAACTCTAAATGAAGTTACATTAGGAATATTATCTGCTGCATTTTAAGGTATGATACCAAAAAACTTCAGTGATAAAGTACTTACTAATATCTGTTCATGGTCCTTATTAGTCGAAAGCCAAGTATTTAAATTTTCAAAATCCTCAACTTCGTTGCAAGGTATTTTGACTTCTGGAGGCAGAGAAACTGATGTTGATGAAGTAGAGGGTAATGACAATCGCATTAAAATATTATTCTGCGTTTCCCTAAGCTCTTTCATCTCATTTTTTATGCCAGCAAGATGTTTGGCAATTACATCTGAAATAAAAATATATATATAATTAAAACTTCAAATTCAATGTCGTGCGCTTAATAAAAGTAACAAAAGTAAGAATGCGTGCACAAATTAGCGTTCACTTACACGAGTTCACGTTCACTTTGAAAATGGACTCGATCGAGTCCATGCTCGTTTCTCTCTCTCGACAAAGTACTTTTTCGCAATAGTTTATTCCTTTTGAGGTTATTCAAACACGAACGATCTCGATTTTATTCAATCGGTCACGCGAAGATCTATTTATTTAACTCTATTCGCACCTCTGTTCGAATAGAATCGCTCTAACTGTAATTATAAAGTGACGACTCTCATTTCAAAATAAACGTTACTTTAAATAAGAACACGTGGTTTACTACGTTTCTTTATTATAAAACCTTTCGCTGTTATAATTTGTTTCTCTTTTGAGAGTCGTCACTTTATAATCACAGTTAGAGCGATTCTATTCGAACATAGGTGCGAATAGAGTTAAATAGATCTTCGCGTGACCGATTGAATAAAATCGAGATCGTTAGTGTTTGAATAACCTCAAAAGGAAACTATTGCGAAGTACTTTGCCGAGAGAGAGAGAAACGAGCATGCGGTCGCTCTATTTATTTATTGACTGACAGAACATAAAAACCGACGTAATTGTATCTAATTTTTTTGTTATAAAACAGCCCACTTACCAGTCTCATAAAAAACTCGTCTAAATAATACCATACAATGTCCACTTGGCGTCTGGCGATATTCCACCTTGTAGGGCTTTATTAAATTTAGCCATTAATTTAAAAGGCGGCCACAAGCATTCCTTTTTTAGCGGTGTTAACCATTCTGTGCGTACAACGCTGATGCCTCCACTATTACTGTCTTGTGTTGAATTAAATTCCACCACTTTGTACATTATGAATTAAGTATGAAATGAAACAAGAACGACACTTCAACAGTTCGACGCAGCACAGAAGAATGAAATCAAATGAAATCATGTAGCGATAAATACCAAATGACGATCGGCGCAAGATCTTGAACGACGCGCGCTTCGCTTGTTTTCTGGCACAGCATTCTCATCTTTATACCAAATACGGTGAACGTACTACAAGGAAGTGTTTCAGCGACGCTACTAGCGTCTCTGACTGTAATGCTGGAGGACCCAAATTCATGCATATTATTTTATTCTTTTTCTTCTTTAAATGTACATTTTCAATACTTTTTATTATATGTACTACTACAAACTTAAAGAAATAAATAAATTCCAAGACTGCACACAATAAAACTTGTCTGTATCAACCATCGCGAAAAAATAACAATTATGGGGCACGCAGTGGCTCAGTGGGTAGAGCGCGCGCCTACGGACTCCGTGGTCGCGGGTTCGATCGCCAACGCCGGCACCTCTGGAAATACTTCCATGTGCCATGTAAACTGTGGTGCCCAAGGTGGTTCGGAACCCACCTTATAAAAACTGTAGGTCCCGTCGCGAAATAATTCCGGAAGGAGTTCACAAAGCGACGTAAAATAAAATAAAAAAAAATAACAATTGTGAAATATATTCATAAATATGAAAAAAATCAATTTATAATATAAAAAATATATATAAATATGTTATAACATGTTTTTAGTTGCAGCATATATAATATCTGTAGACCCAACGTTGGGTATTCGTTGGCAAGTTGACGTAATTTTTCGTCGTTATACGTTGGGTATTCGTCGTTGGCCCTATGTTGGGTATTCGTCGTTGGCCCAACGTTGGGTATTCGTCGGCAAACTGACATAATTTTTCGTCGTTATACGTTGGGTATTCGTCGTTGGCCCTATGTTGGGTATTCGTCGTTGGCCCAACGTTGGGTATTCGTCGGCAAATTGACGTAATTTTTCGTCGTTGGCCCTACGTTGGGGATTTGTCGGCAAAACCACTAACCATGCCCCACCATTCCCCAACGAACTCCCAACCGTCGGCTACCGTTGGCCAACCGTAAATGCTACTAGGGTAGTAAGCAAACGTGCTTGATTTTGGACGGGCAGCTGTGTACGTTTAAGTACGCATTCTACCGGCAGAAAGACGGGGCATCAGCTTCTGCCGGGTCCAGACCGAGCGGCCAGCATTGTGCCCGAGTAGTTTTTGCCGGGGCCGGGCCGGGCTGAAGCCCCATCTTTCTGCCGACAGAATGCGTATTCACGTGAACCCTGCTGCCCGTCCAAAATCGAGCATCTTGTGTTTCGAGCAGCTTCGAGCTACGTTCGGCCAGTATAATGCTCGTTACCTTTTTTTCTTGTTTTTGTTTAAGGGCGGTGGGGAAATGCTCTTACGCACACCCTCTCCTCAAATGGTGGTCGGAGAGGGTAGTGCGGGGGTCGGCTTCCCCCTAATATGGAATTTGGGGGATTATATGGCCTTATGCCTCCGCTATACCCACTAAAACCCCACCGCCCAGGGCCTACAGGACCTTTTGCTCATCCTATTTTCCATAGACTGTACACCACCGCTGTCCCATTGTCCGCATTCAGCGGAGGTATTCCTACCGGCCCGTAACCACGGCTGTTCTTGGCACAAATAATGCCAATCAGTCTGGGAATCGTACACTTCTTCCGGATCGTGTGGTGCGTATGCCCGTACTTGTTGTTGTTAGGATGGGAATCGGCAACGCCTGTTGCCGTGATGATGGCAACGAGCGGAGTGGTTGCCCCGTGATCTCGATCGGTGTGGGTGATGGCGGTCCCTCGGACTGTCCAGGTGATGTTACCCTGACGATCCTCGCAGGCGATACCTTAACATCTGGGTATTGTGATCGTAGGGTTGTAATCGGCGATGCGACCTGAAAACCGCGTCCGACCTGTTAGAGAACGAGCGTTAAGCTGGTAACTCCGCCTCCTCGTGACTCCCGCTGGAAACGTTCCTGCGTCGATTACCATGCTGACCTGGGAACGGCCAAACGAATTACTTCCCGTATGGGACAGTCTACCCTATTGATGATCCAGAAATGGTGAGAGAGGGGTTTTTCCAAGTTCAGTCCACTCCATCTACGGACTCTCCCCTAACAGTGGTGATAGCTCTTCGGAGCATCGCTGGGGCAGATAGCATTTAAATATCGAGAGATTTAGGGTTCGTATAGAAAAAAATGAAGCTGGCCGCATATTCAGGGACACATACAATGTCAATGCAACCTTTATTATGTTAAACTATACGTGTTTAAACACACATTTTGAAAACTACGAAGTATGGTGGAACTCACTGTTTTATCGATTCAGTCACTGTATCGGTAAAATATCGGTAAAACAGTGAGTAAAACTTCAGAAATACACTAGCACTCCTAGCTAAAAATGCCAAAATGGGACTGATACTTGTGCCTCAACCCTCCGTTTAGGGATGTAGTTCCACCGTATTCGTAGTTTTCAAACTGTGTTTAAACACGTATAGTTTAACATAATAAGGGTTGCATTGACATTGTATGTGTCCCTGAATTGGTGCTCTGGTACATTTTTTCCTATAGAAACCCTAAATCTCTCGATATTTAAGAAAATGTATGTGTCTTGACTGTGGCAGCACTGTCGCGCCGTCCAATATTTGTCGAATTCCGCTACGTGCTGCCGAATAATGAAAATTACACCTCGAAAACGCAGAAGTAGGCCATTTTTGGATCAGAGCACCAATTGTGGGTTTTTCATCTATCGATTGTGACTACGTACGGGCCCCAAATGTGCATTAGCGAGACGTAATTTGAAAACTACGAAACCCTTGCAACCTCGTGTATGTATACAGTTTCTAACAGTGTATGAGGGTACTACCACACTGGCGTTCGGCCAAGGTTAAATTCGGACCGTCACCCTTAATGTTATCTGCTGCGTATGCCGTTGTGGCGAGGAAGCATACTCGATGCCGTCTTCGAGGTGGCCGGGTCTACATTAATGTCAGGTGATGCTGGCCGCGTTGCCCCAGTTGTCGTCAGCGGTGCTGGATCTGCGGCCAACAAGTACGCCAGTTTCAGACGATCCACGGTGACGGTCACTGGGTTGCCCCGGATGTTCAAAGAGAAAGTCCGATCCCTTCGGTTGAGGACCCTGTATGGATCGTCGTACGGCGACTGGGAAAGTCCCCAGACAGCGTCGTTTCGCAGGAAAACATGCTCCGCCGTAGCAAGGTCCTTGAAAACGAAAACCCTGCCAGGCGTCGGAGCGAGAGCCACGAAATGCTCGCGCAACCTCGCGACGAAATCTCTTGGCAGCGGCTGCGACTCTCCGCCTCGTGGTGCCAGGAATTCTCCTGGTAAGCGTAGCATCTTGCCGTAGACCAGCTCCGCTGCGGTGGATTGCAAGTCCTCCCTCCAGGCTGCGCGGATGCCCAGCAAAATGGTGGGAAGAACTTCTGTCCAACGGACGTTCTGCTGGCAGCGGATTGCTACCTTGAATTGGCGGTGAAATCTCTCCACCATCCCGTTTGCTGCCGGGTGATAGGCCGTTGTCCGCCAATGGGTTGCACCTGTCAGCTGGGACAATTCCTGAAACGAACGCGATTCGCATTGTCGACCCTGGTCAGTCGTCACGCGCAGTGGGGCTCTGTACCGGGAAATCCAACCCTCATAAAAGACGCGCGCCATGGTCGAAGCCTCTTGATCTCTAATTGGGAAAGCCTCAGGCCAACGCGTAAACTGGTCAACGTAGGTTAGGCAATACCTAAACCCCTCTGAGACCGGAAGAATCACAATGTCTATATGCACGTGTTCCAATCTACCGGTCGGCACGTTAAAACTTCCCGGCGGCGCGACAACGTGTCTGCCTCTTTTTTTTATTGAAGCTCTTTAGACCCTTAAGTGGGTCCATTTCACTTTACAATGTGGTATGACAATTTTACAGGTTGGTATTACAGTGTTACAAGATGTACGTATGATTTAAATAGATAATTTACAATCTTTGAAAAATTACTGGACATAACTACAAGTCTTAATATTAGGTTCCGCTATGAGCATGTCAATATTTAGGGGTAATCGGTAGCCCATTTTACCTAAAGATTCCAAAAATTTGTGCCTTTGGACGTCATATTTTTCGCACTGCCATATGACGTGGTTTACAGTTTCGTCACTTTGATCGCAACAACTTCCACATACCGTTAGAAATTATGCTTACACGTGCCAACGAAGTGGCTAAGTGATAATGATCCGCCCGCATCCTATTGGCCGTACTAGTAAAACTCTTAAGTCTTTTATGGGAGAACCAGGGTAAGGAACTGACGCGGAAAAAGTTTTGGAAATAATTTTTGCCCTTGAATTGCCCTTGCCTCTTGATTATTTCAATAGATTTCTCTTTTGCCTGTTTCTTATATGTTTCATATAAATCTGTGAACGGAACTTTCGGAAAATTGAAGGAGGTCGAGGAAGTAGCCAACTTGGCTGCCTTGTCCGTGTCCTCATTACCCTGAATACCAGAGTGCGATGGGACCCAAAATAATTTGACGTAACTGTTATGTTCATTTCTAATGAAAAGGTTATATTTCCTTTTTGTTTCAAAAATGTGTGAATTGGTCTTAATGTTAACTACGGAGGATTGTAAAGCCATCAGACAACTAAAAGAATCCGAAAAGATATGGAAATTGTGGTTTTCGTGTTCTAATGCAATATCGAAGGCATCACTTGGAGCTAAAGATTCGGCAGTGTAGATGGATGCAGGAGGATTTATAGAACACGTCAAGTCAAGCTCCGGACATATGCAGGCTGAACCAACACAATTTGCTCCAGTAATTTTACTGCCATCGGTATATATTGTGTAGCAGTTCGTGTTTTCGCATACCTCGTTGAAAATGACCGACGAGTTATTGGTATCTTTAGCTATAAGACCTAGTGAACTATTAAAGGGTATGGAAGTTGTACAGGTCGTAAAGTCATAGCTGTAAACATTTAGGCTATCCTGTGAATCCATCACATCGGATTCTAGAACAGAAATAAGGCAATTGCAAATTATCCTATGATTATTGGAGACTTTTCTCCTTTTGAATAGGTCGTAATAATCTCTAATGCATTTAAAGGTGAGAGAGTTGCAGTGAGCTAGAGTCTTAGACAGAAAACAACATTCTAGATAAACAGCGCGTCCCTTAATAAACGTCAATTTAGGTTTTTCGGAAAGGGGGGAGCTACTCGAGGGGAAGAAGATAAAGGATCCATAATCGATAACAGAGCGAATGAAACTCTTGTAAAGCGTGATCAGGGTTTCTGTGTCCGATCCCCACCAAGTGCCGCGAAGATATTTAATAATATTCAGAGCTCTGGAACATTTATTTATGACAAAATCAGTATGCACTTTAAACGAGAGACGATGGTCAAAGATGATTCCCAAAAATCGAGCGGATTCACAAGATTCTATACAACAATCTTGAAATATGATTTTGGCAGGGCCAGGGATAGGTCTTTTGTTGTTAAATCGTATCAACTCAGTTTTATGTGGAGAGAGTGCTAGGCAAGGTTTGTTGAGGTTTCCACTAATTAAGTTAATAGCATTTACTAATGAATTCTGGGCCCACTTCACAGATTTAAATTTGACATAGACCGCAATGTCATCGGCGAATTGAGAGACATGAATGTTCTTGAGAATACCTACCTCAAGTTTGGAAACGTATAGCACGTAGAGCAAAGGGCTGAGCACGCCACCCTGCGGGACACCCTTAAAAACCAATCGAGGTTCCTTCATAGAGTTACTTGTAAAAATTTCCCTTTCATGGGTTATGAATTTGATAAACCTAAGGAGTTTAGTAGAACATCCCAAATCTGCCAGTCTTGTTAATAAGATGGAATTTACAATATTATCAAAAGCACCCTGTACATCGAGGAAAGCCATTAGGATTTCCTTTTTGTCAATGAAGGCCTCTTCAATTTTCAGGGTCAGATTTACCAAATTGTCACAACAGGATTCCCCCTCCCCCTAGAGCCCATTTGAGTTGCAGGAATAAGTGAGTTGTGCTCAGCCCACCATTGCATCCTGGCCTTGACTATGGTCTCAAACAGTTTGCATAAGCAAGACGTTAAAGAGATGAGTGGAAGGCCATTTCCCTCTGCCTTTTTTATGAGATGTACGTAGGATTTCTTCCAACTTGGGAAGAAGTTATTTGCAGTATATATTTGATTATAAATGTCCAAAAGCAATAATTTGAATTTGAGCGGAAGTTTTCTTAGAATTTCGTAATCAATTCCGTCAAGGCCAAGAGCCAACTTGAAATTTCTAGAGCCAAGAGCAACATTAAATTCGAGGAATTCAAAAGGGCTATCCAAAAACTCATTATCACCACAGGAAGGAAGCCAATCAGGATTTGTTTTGATCCAGGGAGGACTAATCTTATTCAAAACTTCATCACACTCTGGATTAGGCTGAAGGTTCTCAGAAATAGCTGAACCAGTGGCGCGGACCCATCTATTTTTAAAAATTTTGCATTTATTCCAAACATAACTGGGATTTAAGCGAATATTGATACTTTCAGCAAATTTCTTAAAGCTTTCTCTTTTTTTGTTTTAAAAATTTTTTTTAGTCTGAACCACAAGTTTCTTATAATTGACCAAGTCCTCAAGATTTTTTATGTGTTCCCATTTTTTGAAAGCTCCTCGACGAAGCCTCTTTGCCCTGTCGCAATCACCGTCCCACCAACATACAGGATTCGAATGATGCGTTACATTGCTGTGTTTGCGGGTAGGAGTACACAGCGAGACAGTGTTAGAAATGATTTCTGTGAAAAATTCGTATTTAGTCTGGGGAGACAGCAGCTCATAATCGTCCGTGAGAAACTCTGAGAATTGAGATTCTAATATATTTTCAAATTTGTCCCAATCAGTTCTGATTGATTTTAACTTGAATGACTGTTGTTTGTAGAGGTGTTTTTCAGTATCATAGGTAATTATAAGAGGAAAGTGGTCCGAACCCAGAGTTTTATCACATACCTCAACGTGTGTATTTTGTCAGAAATGTCAATTGTTGAGAAAATCAGGTCTAAATTAGATCTTTTATCTCTTATCTTATAAATTGATGTGCGTGAGGGAACTATCATTGTGCAAGGAAAGGTCAAAGGCTTCCGCAGAATTATTCAATCTAACCCCACTAGAGTCAGTAAAGCTACAATTTCAAATTTTGTTATGCAAGTTAAAGTCACCCATAAAGATACAGTTAGAATTGGGTGCGATGTTTTTGAATATTAAATCCCACTGATCCTGCGTAAAGGATTGACCCGGGGTTCTATAATAGGCTAAGAGATTGAGTGGAGGATTGAGCTGTGATAACACTGTCCAACACCAAATTTGTTTTCAATATACTGTTGGGTCCTTCTTATAGAGTTTTTTGCGCTGATTCCGAATCTGTCCTTAATTTTTCTCCTATGCGCACAGTTTTTGAAAAACATGGCTTTAAAAAGAAACATACTTTTCAACTTTAAAAAACATTGTGATGTTACTATAACAGATATTGAATTGTTCTTTACAGCAAAAGATTCTGTAGACTTTCCCAAATACAGTGATATCCAATATTAATACATTATGATCGTTTAAATATGTTTAAACAATGATTAAAGACGGAGAGACACCACTTTTGCGCCAATTTTGGCGGATATTTTTCAATTTATCTCAAAAAATTAGGGTCCAGCGGAAAATCGAATTATACTACGCGATAGAGCAGACTTTTATCTTGAGAAACCCCCGTTTGAAGATTGCGACATCGACGTTTTTTTCGAACCAGAAAGCAAAATATCTTCGCCCGACATGAGTTTCCGCCAGTGGCGCTCGGGACGGGATACGGCGCACAGTGGTCGGAAATCGCCAAAACGTGGCCAAAATAGGAAGGAGTACTCCAATTTAGTTCAAAATTGATACTCATAGGTTTCTCGGGTCGCTGATTATAATTCAGATGTGAAAATTATAAAAAACAAAATGGCGGATGGATAACCCAAAAAATTATTTTACTCTTAAAAATTAGTATTCCCATATTTCTTGCGCCGGCGAATATGAATCTGATGTTAAAACTATAAAAAATAAAATGGTGGATTCAATATGGCGGAAGCGTAACCCACAGAATTATTGGACTCTCTTGAAAATTAGTATTCCCATATTTCTTGCGCCGGCGAATATGAATATGATGTCAAAATTACAAAAAACAAAATGTCGCATTCAATATGGCGGATGCGTAACCAGAAAAATGATTGAACTCTCTTGAAAAGTAGTATTCCCATATTTTTCGTGCCGTCAAATATGAATCTGATGAGAAAGTTACAAAAAACAAAATGGTGGATGAGTAATATGCTATGTGAAAAAATTATTTGATTTTATTAATAAAATTGAGGTAGAGAGAAGATTATATACATTTTTACACATTATTTGTAAAGGGAACGGGATTGCCTTGTAACCCGTAAGGGAACAAGAAATAGATATACTACTACTACACTTGCATTTTTTCAGTTTCAACATAAATTTTGTTGAGAATAATTATGGTGAAGCAGTTGGTATTAATGAGTGGTATGGGTTGGTACGAGTGTGCGGTTGGTATGAATATGCGATATAGGTTGGTATGAATATGCATTGTGGGTTGGTATGAGTCTGCGAGGTATGAAAACGCGAGCAGAGCGCGGGATCGCCCTCTTCTGGTTTGGAACGGTGTGCAAGGATGATCGAGGTGTAAAGAGCATAAAACTAGTTTATTGTATTAGTGTATATTATAACAGATTTGTTCATTGTTTATTTAAATATTATTATAATTATTATTAAATAACCTATATATAGCAACAAATTTTTCAATTTCAACATCAATTTCTCAATTTCAACTTCAATTTTCTAGTTTCAACCTTAATTTTTCGATTTTATCTTCAATTTCAAAACTTTATTTTGAATTTCAACTTTAATTTTTCTAATTCAATTTCACTTTCAACTTCAATTTTTTATTGTCAATATCAATTTTCAATTTCCACTTCAATTTTTGAGTCTCAGGATCAATTTTTCAATTTCAACATCAATTTTTCTATTTCAACTTCCATTTTTCAGTATTAACATCAATTTCTCAAATTCAACTTTAATTTTTCAATTTCAACTTCAAATGCACGTAGAAGGTACCCCTTTTCGGTTTCAAAATTAAGGGTGTCAAAATGTGCTATAAGATTGACTGTATTCAGTTTTTCGCTACCTCGCGTAGTTTCCGAGATATCGGCGCTCAAAGTTCACTAATTGCGCTGAAGAGTTAGCTAGTCAAATAAGGCAAAAATTTCTTTTTCACAATTAGTGAACTTTGAGCGCGGTTATCTCGGAAACTATGCGATATAGCGAAAAACTGAATAGAATGAATCTTATGGCACGTTTTGTAAGCTTTAATTTTGTATACAGGGTGTCTCAAAATTAACTCGGGAGCCGAAACTGGGCGGTTCCTGAAATCATTTCAAGCGACATTTTCCTTTTAAAAAATGTAGTCCGCGGCTTCGTTAACGAGTTATTAACGAAAAACACAGACCAATCAGAGCGCGAGCTAGACGCGTGCAGCCCGGCGCGCCGGCAGCCGAGTGTCGGTGGCACGCCGCGATGTCGGAACGAACAAAAGTTTCTCGATGATGTGAATCCTCGCCAATTT
>CM052294.1:66073-85859 GCA_028455765.1 Lasioglossum oenotherae | reverse complement strand
TAACAGTAGAACAACCAAGCGCCATCCATGAAAGGCGCTCAGAACAAACAAGTTAACGACTAATTACCAGAGATGTCGTGATTAACGCCTAAGATTCCTAATGTTCTAACACTCCCCCTTAATCGCTACATTTCTGATTTCAAACCCAACGCATTTACGAACTTCGAATGTTTATCTTTAGTTAAGGGTTTTGTCAAAATATCTGCAATCATATCATTCGTGCTGATATAATGCAGACTCACAATGTTTGAATTTATTGCATCACGAACAAAATGATTTCTAACATCAATGTGTTTAGTTCGATTGTGAGGTAATTTTTCTGTTGCCCAAAACTGTGCAGACTGATTATCGTTGAATACCTTTATAGGCTCTCTGGTATTTATAATTTCAAAAATTAAGTTACTTAGAAATTTAGCCTCTTTACAACCTTCTGATAGGGCGACATATTCTGCCTCACAAGTCGAAACTGAAACCGTCGCTTGTTTTTTGCTTTCCCATGACACTGCTCCGTTCCCTAATAAGAACACGTAGCCACTATACGATTTGCGATCTGATATATCACTAGCAAAATCCGCATTGACGAAACCTAAGACTTCAAGATTCGATTTCTTATAAGTTAACCTATGGTTCATGGTTCCTTTCAAATAACATAGAACACGCTTTGCAGCAAGCCAGTGTTCTTCACTGTGCGAATTATTAAATTTGCTCAGATAGCTTATCGTATGTGTAATATCGGGTCTAGTGCACGAGGAGAGATAGTTTAAACAACCTATTAATTCACGATAAGCGTGATCGTCAGTCGCGATCGCTGAATTTAGTTGAGATCCGACTGCATACGGAGTGCCTACTGGCTTACAATCATACATATTAAATTTACGCAATATTTGTTCAATATAATGTTTTTGATCTAAATGAATCTGATCTTTATCTCTAGTAACTTTGATGCCTAATATCATCTTTACTTCGCCCAGATCTCTAATATTAAATATTGACTCAAATTGTTTCTTTAATTTTAATTTCTCTTTGCAATTATTGCTTAATAAAAGAATATCATCTACATATACGCATACAATTAGTTTCGTGGTTCCTTGTGTTTTCGAATAAACACAAGGAGTACATTCAAACGGCTTGAAATTTAAGCTTAACAGTAGTGAGTGTATTTTCTCATACCATACTCTTGAAGCCTGTTTCAGACCATAGATCGCTCGTTTCAGTCTACAAACTTTGTTTTTGTCCTGAATATATCCTTCTGGCTGTTCCAAGTAGACTTCCTCTTTTAATTCTCCATTGAGAAAGGCAGTGGTTACATCCAGGTGATCTATGTCCATTCCTAATTGTAATCCCATACATAAAAGCGTCCTAATAGTAGAATACCTAGTAACGGGAGAAAACGTTTCATTAAAGTCTGTGCCATATTTTTGTGAACACCCTTTTGCGACTAGTAAAGCTTTATAATCGACAACCTTACCCGTATCATTTCTTTTTATTTTAAATACCCATTTTGATTTTATCGGTTTCTTTCCTTCCGGTAATACGGTAAGATCCCATACTTTATTATTTATTAACGCGCTATATTCTTTGTCCATGGCCTCTTTCCATTTTTCCTTTTGGGGACAAGTTAACGCTTCATTTACAGATGTAGGATCCTGATTCATCGCCATGAATGCTTGGTGTCGAATCATATCCGGAAATTCCCTGTTCTTCCTGTTTCTGAGTGGATATCTTCTATTACTTGATGATTCTTCCGGACTTGAATCTTGATCATCTATATCATAATAAGTTCCATCACTTGAGTTAGAACTTTCATTTTGGGTACTGGAGGATTGATCTCCCCCTAACATTGTGCTGTCTGCATCTTCATTTGCATCAGCAGTAACAATTTCTTCTGCAGTACAAGTTTGTTGCAATTCAACAATATTAATCCTAGAATTTTCAATTGTGTTTTGCTTATTTCCAATTCCAAATTGATTTTCAATAAAGATTACATCACGTGCTTTAAAAATCCGACTTGGATTATCAGGATCTATTAGTCTGTATCCCTTTGACTCTGTACAGTATCCGACAAATATACATTCTTTCCCTTTTTTATCTAACTTTATCCTTTCATGTCGAGGAATGTGCATGAAGGCTCTACATCCAAAAATTCGTAGATGTCTCAGATCTACCTTTCTGTTTGTCCATATTTCAAAAGGGGTTTTGCCTCTAATGACCTTCGTCGGAGATCTATTCTTCAAATAGACTGCTGTTCTTACAGCTTCTTCCCAATATTTCTTGTCTAGACTACTATCATTGAGCATGCACCTTGCTTTTTCTATTATAGTGCGATTTGCCCTCTCCACAACGCCATTTTGTTCTGGAGTGTACGGAATACTGGTTTGATGCCTTGTACCATTCATCTTCAGGAAGGATTCCAATTCAGCATTTATGAATTCTTTGCCATTGTCCGTCCTGAGATTTTTGATTTTGCATCGTTTTTCAGTTTGCATCCGGGCTGTAAATTCTTTAAATGCTTTTGTAACTTCACTTTTATACTGCAAAACAGCAAAACGTCAAGCATGAGTAATCATCTATCAAGACGAGTATGTAGCGAGCACCTGACCAACTCGCCACTGAAAATGGTCCGCAAACATCTGCGTGTATTAATTCAAGAAAGTCATTTGCACGTTGTCTTCCATCTTTATTAAAAGGTAGTCTCGTTTGCTTACCTTTCATGCAAGCTACACAGGCTTTTTATCTAATTCATGATAATTAATACCGGTAGCCATACCTTTACGTAATAGGCTCATACTTCGCTCATTCAGGTGTCCAAGTCTTTTGTGCCATGTCTCTTGTGATTGTGAGACACTGGTCGCACTGAAAGCACTTGCTGGTCCCGTGTTTAATTCGTATAGTCCATCCTTATTTGTTGCAGTTACCAAGACTTCTCCTGTGACTTTGAAGTCGTCTCTGCAATATATCTTACACATTTTATTATCGATTACGAGTGTGAAACCTTTCTCTGTTAATTTATTGACAGATAACAAATTTGTGCTTAATTCAGGCACATGTAATACATTTTTAATACATTTAATATCTGACTGCTGTGCTAAACTTATTTCAACGTCTCCAGTTCCTGTAGACTGCAGTATTGTATTATCTGCAACTGTTATTGACTGTACCGGATCGTTTTTAAAATTTTGCAGCCAATCTTTATGTGGAGTCTTTGATCGGTGGCCTTGGCCTTGAGAGCAGCATGTAAACACTTTTATCTATCCTTGTTCTCCTTCCATGTTGTCGAACTTCTAGGTGAGGTGTCCTCTCGTGGTTTTTTACATTGCGGTCTTATGTGACCTTTTTCACCACAATTATGACATCTAATTTCTCTTTTGTGAAATTTAGATTTGCTAACTCCATATCGATCATGTTTTGCAGAAAATGCTACGTTTGAGGATTCTGTTTCTAATTGAGTTTTTATATCCTCCTGTAATAGTTTGCTTTTTACTAGTTCTGTGGTCAATTCAATATTTAAACTATCGAAAGCCATGGCCATTGGCTTATACTCTGGAGGCAGTCCAGCTAAAATAATCGTTGCTAGTAATTTGTCTTCAATTGGTTTTCCAATATCGGCTAGTTTTTGAGATACTGATAATGCCTCAGTTACATATTGCGCCATGTTTTCAAAATTTTTATAATCAATTTTAAATAAACTTCGCATTAACACAAGTGTACGACAAAGACCATTATCTTCATATGCTTTACTTAATTTGACCCATGCGTCTTTGGCCGTTCGAGCGTCTTTCAAATGAACGTGGCAATGCGATTTTACATTTAGACAAATTACTGCAAGAGCTTTCTGGACTCTTTTATTATCTACTTATGCTGTAGTTTGAGATTCTATACAATCCCATAAATCTATACCAATCAAGGTCATTTTCATTACGAATTTCCACGATGCATAATTAGAGGTGCCTTCTAATTTAGGATCAATTGTCGGAATATTACCGTGAACGTGAACAGCCGCCATATTGGCGTTCGTACTTGGCGTGGACGCCGTGGACATTTCTTGCAAAATATGATTATACGAGACTTTGGATTGTATCAAGTATATCAACGTTCAATACGAACGATAAAATATTATAATATGATATTTGTCGCTTCTCAAAGACTATTATATACGTATAATGTGGGGAACTCACCAAATGTATTCCGCCACGTGATTACATAACCTCTCTTCAGTCTTTGCACTTATAATATTCACGACTATCGCTCTGAATTGCTTAACTGAATCGCAATCACTTTGATTCGTTTAATTTTGGTTTACACTGAGTTTGACTGGGCCCATAACCTGTTGGAGTGGTGCGATTTCAGTATTAGGCGAATTACTACTACTGTAAGCGAGAGTGTGCAGTGACACATATAAGACTTTATTATAATCAAAAGAAACACGTCTTCACAGTTCGAGGTATTTACAGAGAAGGAGGCCGCACACGGCGGCGACACGCGTGCCTTACAAAAGGGCACGCACACACGCGTAACAGTAGAACAACCAAGCGCCATCCATGAAAGGCGCTCAGAACAAGATGTCGCGATTAACGCCTAAGATTCCTAATGTTCTAACAGTGATTGATCACAAACCACTGATGTACGCGTTCCGGCAACGCGCTGATAAAGCATCGCCTCGCCAACTTCGGCAACTATCATTCATATCACAGTTTACTACTCATATCGAGCATCTCCCTGGCTCCGAAAACGTCGTCGCCGACCCGCTGTCGCGTGTAGACACTTTGCACCTAGCCGCGGATATCTCCTTGGAGGAGCTCGCGAGACTGCAGGAATCCGACGACGAATTGAAAAGTTTATTGGCCTCTACCGATCACACATTAGCTTTACGGCGAATTCGGTGGGGACCCTCTCACATTGCGATTGTATGCGATTTAGAAGGAGAAGTATTGCGTCCATACACTCCGGGCCCGTCACGCAAGGCCATTTTTGATAAATTTCACAAACCCGCGCACCCGAGCGCGAAAATTACCGATCGCGTGATCCGAAAGCGGTATGTTTGGCCGCGAATGCATCACGACATAGCGAAATGGTCGAAAGAGTATCTAGATTGTCAACAATCTAAGATAACGCGCCACAACCATGTAAAACCAGCGGAATTCGTTGCTCCCGATGAGCGTTTTAGTCACATCCACATGGACATTATCGGCCCGTTGCCGATATCGGAAGACTATCGTTACTGCCTGACCATGATAGATCGTTTCTCGAGATGGCCAGAGGCGGTTCCGCTCGCGAATATTGAAGTCAATTCGAATCGAAACTTTTCACCGCGCTGCTGCAATTATCCGGATGTCACCGAATTCGGACAACCGCTTTTCATCCAGCGTCGCATGGAATGATCGAACGATGGCACCGATGCCTATGGATTCGGGCTCGTCGCCCGCCGAATATTTATACGGCACCTCGTTGCGAATTCCGGGCGCGTTCGTACTCGCCGATGACGGTCCCGCGGATCCGAAAATGTTTATTGAAGAATTTCGAGACCACATGCGCAGTGTTAAACCTGTTCCCGTAGGACAACGACATAAAAAGCGTGTTTTCTTATTTAAAGATATAGACACCTGTTCACATGTATTCTTGCGCGCCGGTATGAATAAAAAGGCGCTCGAACGGCCATACTCAGGCCCGTACAAAGTAATAAGCCGCCCTACCGACCGCGTTCTAGAGATCGACGTTAACGGAAAACCGCGTTCCGTCTCGATAGAAAATGTGAAACCAGCATATCACTTCCGAGAGGAATTAGTAACCTCGTTTAGCGAATCCTCCGACTCGAATCAACGGAATGCGCTGCGAACATATTCACGGGCGAAAACTGTGCGAACAGTCCCGCCGAGTTAATATCGCTGATTTAGTTGTAAGCCTGTTGTATACATGTAAATAGTAAACGCGTAGTTTGTAAGAACAATCTGTATAGTAGACGTAGTGCGTACTCATTGTAAATAGTTTATACTTATAATATTGTTATATCGTTATTGTATCTCCAGCGTGGCGAACTTTTATATCGTTGTGCAGCGTTCATAAGTTTGCACGTACACACTCGGGGGGAGTGTATAGGGATTATGGCGCTCGGGTCGACATTCCCCTAGGTCGCGCCTAGGGAGATCACATATATGGAGTTGGCAGTCCTACTCCCAACCGTCTCTCGTAGCGACCGTTACGCTAGGCATCCCTAGCAGTTCAAAATAGTCAGTCCATTTGTTCAGACGTATTGAACACCATCCAATCGTACTGTGTTTAGAGGCTTACATCCTTTGTAATATAAATTCTCCGTCGTACGGTTACGACGGACGTCACTACCGTGTGAATAAAGTATTATTGAATGGTTCTCGTTGAACTACAAATTCTGTAGTGAATTTAAATCCTTAAGTCCTAAACCACGTGTCTCAAATAAAACGTAGAGTAGGCTACGTTCTTCGGTACGTTCTTCTGATTCTCTCCGAGAGTATCCATCTACACTCTATCCTACATGATTAATGCGGCGAATGCCGTTATACAGGGCAGCGCCGTCGGTAAGGGCAGATCGCACTAATGTGGCAGATGTCGGTAAAGTAAATTTCTATTATACAAATATGTAGCAGTTTTCCTTTTTACCGACAATACTGATTTTTGAATAAATATTCAGTCACATGCAAGGAGGAAAACGAAACAAATAAACCATTTTACTTATTCTATTATATCTATATTATATTTTCTACACTGCGAATCTTTGTGCAAAATAAAAATTCTCTGCATCAATTGCAAGGGATTGAAGCTAAGATTAAAATGTCCCCATGCAAAAAAAGACAAAATGTCGTACAAGGGAAAAGAAAATTTATATTTTTTTATTTTTTAATACGCCGCAGGGAGTTGGTAAAGACACATGGACAATGACACAAGGAATAATAAATATTATAATTTTTTATTTATTATTACTATGCTTCATTATTGGAAACTACGAAAAAGTTATAATCTTTACGTGGACCTAAATCTACAGGGTGAGTCACCTAACGTTTGCACCTGAAATATCTTTGTTGTTTCTAAAGATACGTAAAATATGGTAAGGACAAAGTTGAATGGTACAATAGGGCTGACACAATGCCGAAAAGAATTTTGTTTTTATGTCATGTTTTTTTAGAGATATCGAGGTCATCTTCATTTTTTTTAAATGGAATGAGGTATTTTTTAATACATCAATCGATGCAGCTGGACGTTATAAAAAAGTACTAACCTGTGTATGTCGAAAAGTTAGTAGTTCAGGAGATATTTCAATTTAAATAACTCTAAAACACCATTACCGTCGTACTAAAACGTTACACAAGTAAGTAAACGCTAACGTCTTAGTGCGACAGTAATGGTGTTTTAGAGTTATTTAAATTGAAATATCTCCTGAACTACTAACTTTTCGACATACACAGGTTAGTACTTTTTTATAACGTCCAGCTGCATCGATTGATGTATTAAAAAATACCTCATTCCATTTAAAAAAAATGAAGATAACCTCGATATTTCGATATTTTAAAATTCTTTTCGGCATCGTGTCAGCCCCATTGTACCATTCAACTTTGTCCTTACCATATTTTACGTATCTTTAGAAACAACAAAGATATTTGAGGTACAAACGTTAGGTGACTCACCCTGTATACAGGGTGATGCGAAAGAAACAGGCCACCTGAATAACTCGGCTGCTATTCGTGTTAGGAAGAAATGCATCAGATAGAACTTGCTTGGTTTCGAGGGGGCATTAATCAGATGTTAGTAGCTTTTTTGTAGGTGGACGCGTAAAGGACATATGAAGGTCACTATTACTGTCGCACTAATTGTAAGACGTTACGTAAGTAAGTAAACACTAACGTCTTAGTACGACAGTAATGGTATTTTAGAGTTATTTAAATTGAAATATCTCCTGAACTACTAACTTTTCGACATACACAGGTAGTACTTTTTTATAACGAATGTCTACCTGCATCGATTGATGTATTAAAAAATACCACACTCCATTTGAAAAAATGAAGGTGACCTTCATATGTCCTTTACGCGTCCACATACAAAACAGCTACTAACATCTGATTAATGCCCCCTCGAAACCAAGCAAGTACCATTTGATGCATTTCTTCCTAACACCAATAGCAACCGAGTTATTCAGATGGCCTGTTTCTGGCGCCTCACCCTGTATATTGTGATTATTACATCTTGTTGCCTCTGCTTCCCCAAACTTGTGGCCCTTAGCACGTTCTAGCATAGGCGGGATACCTAAAAAATACAAAGAAAATCAGTAATGTACAATATATTTATATGTATGTTGAATGGCATAATTAGATATACGTACCACACAAAAAATTAGAGGCCTTCTTCTTTTCTGGTTGCCGCAGCTTCCTTCTCCTCCTTCCCTGGATAGCATATTATATTTTTCCTCCGTTCTGTAAATTAGATTTTCAATTACACAGTAAGTAAAGGCGAGTATTTAATCTTCTTTAATTTTCTAATTTCTGGTGCTACAATTACAAAAGCTCTTCTGACGTTCTGACATTTTTCATCAACTAATATACCTAACTGATTCAAATATTGCAATGATATTAATAAAAAAATCGATTAAAGTTGAACTATAAATAAAAGAATTTACTACCAGAAATGAAAAAATTCGATGATGAGAAGCAAGTGAAGAAGATTAAATACTTGCCATATTGCTAAGCTAATTCTAATCTGAATGGGCCAAAGCGGAATTGTGTTGGATTTGTCTAAAGTGATAATGAAAAGTGATAAAGTGATGAAAAAAGTGATAAAGAAATAAATAATTTACTATTTTTGACTCTACATTGAAGTGAACATACTCGCCCTGTAGCACCTCATAAATAAGTACGTGATGGCACATGGCACTGTCGCGTGGTTTGCCGACAAGCGTTCTCACGCTTTTTCACGCGAAGATTTTGGGAGACATTTAAGCAAAATGAAACCGATTCACCAATATAAATATGTACAAATACCTTCCTTTCTTCCTTCCTTCCACGTAGTGTACGTAATCCAAGTAATCCACGTAATCACATAATCCAAGTAAGTCAATCTAATAAATAGTCAAATAGTCAAAAGCCGCAACGCAGACCGCACTCGCGAGTGTAACGTGTAACCACAGAGCGAAGCTATGTAAATATATCTGTGATTGTCAGGAAAAACGCCGCATGTCACAATTTCAAAAAATTTCAGTTTATGCATTTATTGAACTTTATAGTGTAGTGTAAAAAAGTCATGAAAATCAATTCAAAAGGTTCGAAAAAATAATATAATTTAACCAATGTCCTATGTCAAAGCATTAGTGATTAAAACTTTAAACGGCAATATCTCGATATCTCCGCAATATGTCGACGGTACATGCATTATGCTGGAGTTTTATAATACTTTTTATGATCCAAAACTATTTTTGTATGTATTTTGCTTAAAAATGTTACTTAAATATTTTTAAAATATTAAAAAAATATTGTTAAACTCGTACGAGTAAATCATATACATAATAAGAAATTGAAAAAATAAAGTTTGACGTATGGAAAAAAAACTACTATCGACAGGATTCGAACTAGGGCTGTAACTTTCCTTCGAAGGTCGAAGATTTCAGAAACTTCGAAACTTCGAAGTTCCCTTCGTTCCTTCGAATCCTTCGAAGTCTTCGAAGCTTCGGAAAAGTTACAGCCCTAATTCGAACCCCAGAGTATCCGCTCCGTAGTCGGATGCCTTGCCCGCCGTGCCAACCGGCGATGTTGTAAGCGTTGCGAACATTCAGGTATATATCGCACAGAATACAATTTTTTCTTTCTCTCAAATCACATTTTTTAGGTAAAATAATTGCTTGTTTCAGTGTAATAACGCTAAAAGTTACTTAATATACGCCCACGGTAAAGCCAACAAGTGTAACTTTCCTCCTCACAGCAAAAACGTCGAAAAAATTCGGTTTTTATTGTTTTTGACAATGATGCAGCCGAACAAAAAATCTAAAAAAAATGACAACATTGCCTGTTCTAGTACTTTATGAGGGAACCAAATAGTAGAATAGCATGTTTTCATATTTTTGGGGAAAAAATATTTTTCCGATTTCTTGAGGTTTTTCATTTTTTACGACCACAGTTTGAAACAAAAAAATCTGAAAAAATTCTAAAAAATGCGCCTTAGGATCAGGAATGTGTCACATTTTTTTCAGAATTTTAGAACGTATTTTAGACCGGAAAATGAAATCGTTCCCAAGGAGATATTGAATCATATGATTCTCGAAAACACCGGTTCTTGACGAACGAACTATGCCATGGACGAGATATCTCGTGTATCCCCAGATAGCACACCGGCTCGATTTTAGCCGGGCCCCTGTGCACAAAATGGCGCGAATTTCACCTTCAGGGGGCTCGAGCCCAGGGCCTACCGGCCGGGCCGGTGTTCGGCCGATTTGCAAGATTGCAAGGGTGCGGGATTCGCGTTCTCATTTCGTGATAATACAAACACGGGTAGTTTCAGTAGTCAAAAACGCCAGATAAAGGTCAATCTATGTAGCAATCGCCCTCAAAGGTCTTATTTATTAACTTATTATACTTTTGTCGGTAAAAAGGGAGACTGCTACGCATTTGCACAGTACTGCCACATTGATGCGACCCACCCTGTGTCGTGCATGCGCGAGAAAAGTTGGGCTCAATCGAAGCACTGATTGGCCACATTAGTGTGATATCGTGCTGCCCTCTCAAAAACAGTCTGAATCCCAGCCCGGCCGGCAGGCCCTGGGTTCGAGCCCCCTGCAGGTGAAAATCGCGCCATTTTGTCCACAGGGGCCCGGCTGACTCGGCCTGTCTGGGTCTCGACGCAGCTCTAAGCGTTGTGTTTGCCCGTAACCTGTAGGTCAGGGGCTCTGCTGGCTGGGTCCGGTGGTAGGCTCTGTCAGACTGTGCAATCTGGGTCCTTATTACTGATATAACGTGCTATTATCCATCTACAGCATCGTTTCTTCGACATCGCGGAAACGAGATATCTCGTCGATTGTAGTTCCTGTGCGGCTGTGAAAAGGACTCATTAAAAATTTTATAAAAAAAAATTAAACCGACTTCGAAAAAATTAGAAAGTATGAAATAATTTCCATTTAATTTATGTGAATACACGAACTTAAATATAATACAATCTTTTCCAAGGCGGCGCAAAATTGAAAATTTTCGACACTCGAAATTATGAAAATCCTTAAGGGAGTTGTCTAGTACGGAACGCGTGACTGAGGGCGAGTGCACACAACGCTAGACCACGTATACGTACACGAGGACTGCAAGGGTCCTGGATTAGACTTCTGATTTCTCAATGATGCAAAGACGGGGTTTTTTAGTAGTCAAAATCGCTAGACGAAAGATCAATCTAGGATGCGATCATTCTCAAAAGTCCTATTTTTACGTTTACGAGCAATGGTTTTGCAATATTTGGCTGCATATTGTCCATCGAAGAGTCTAGAACGCCGCACAGTGAGACCTTTCGTCCAAATCGGAGACAGAATCAAAGAACTTTCGATAGAAATGAGGTAGAGCGATGCAATTTTTTTTAAATTAAAGCTGAAACTTTGCAGAATATGGGAAAAGTAGGGAGATTATGGTAAGAACGTTTTTTAACGTTGAGAAAATTCGTAATAAGGATACACGAGATATCTCGTCTATGGCATCGTTCGTTCATCAAGAACCGGTGTTTTCGAGAATCATATGATTCTCGAAAAATCAATGCCATATGATTCTCGAAAAATCAATATCTCCTTGGGAACGATTTCATTTGTTTTAAACAACGACTTCATCGAATACATTGTACGCTGGGAGAGCACAGTTGCGCGCGGAATCGCGAAGTGCATCGAACTCTTTCCGCGTCGGAGTAATTTCGTTCGCTACCGATACGAGTTACAAAAGTATGCTACGAGTTCAATAATTATGTGAAAGTGTGGTGGTTGATGTATGTGGTAGTCAAATGGATTTACGGCTGAATAACTGAGTTTTTAATTCAATAAGTTTGTGCGTCTTCTATCGTTCGGGTTAAGTTGCCGATGATGTGAGTCCTCACCGATTTCGATGACTTTGAAATACGTTATAAATTCGATGTTTTAAATATCTTTTTCCTTTGAAATAAAGCTCATCAAAATCGGCGAAGAGATAGTATGTACATCGATCGATTTACAATTACAAATTTTTACAATAATATCGTAAACTAAAGCCGATCGACAGAAACTGTAAAGGGAAATGTTATTCAGAACCATGGTATTGACAACATATCCAAAGCTTATCGAAATCGGATAGGAAATAGTACATCGATCGATTTACAATTACAAGTTTTTACAATAATATCGTAAACTAAAGCCGATCGACAGAAACTTAAAGGGAAATGTTGTTCAGAATCATGGTATTGACAACATATCCAAAGCTTATCGAAATTGGATAGGAAATAGTACATCGATCGATTTACAATTACAAGTTTTTAAAATAATGTCGTAAACTAAAGCCGATCGACAGAAACTGTAAAGGGAAATGTTATTCAGAATCATGGCATTGACAACATATCCAAAGCTTATCGAAATTGACGTGGATTCACATCATCTAGAAACTTTTGTTCGTTGCGACATCGCGGCGTGCCACCGACACTCGGCTGCCGGCGCGCCGGGCTACACGCGTCTAGCTCGCGCTCTGATTGGTCCGTGTTTTTCGTTAATAACTCGTTAACGAAGCCGCGGACGACATTTTTTCAAAGGAAAATGTCGCTTGAAATGATCTCAGGGACTTCCCATTTTCAGCTCCAGAGGTAATTTTGAGACACCCTGTATATTTGTATTGTATGTCTACATGCTTCGTTCTCTGATGAAAAACAGGATTTTTGATTAGTTTTATTGCACTCTGGTTGTCAAGATACATTACCATATTGAGTTCCTTTTCCCTGCACAAGTCTCTCATTAGTTTATGTAACCACATCTCTTTTAATGTTTGACATGCGGCTACGTACTCCGCCTCTGTCGTCGATAATGATACAGACTCTTGACGTTGGGTACACCATGAAATTAGAGACGTTCCCCATCTCACTATGTATCCTGTAGTTGATTTTCTCGTTTCTAAATCTCCGCCGTAGTCAGCATCACTGAATGCTTTGTCACGCTAACCTTTTTCCGACGAGCGGTTTGACTCGCGGAAGCCGGTTACCTTCGGGCCTTGCAGGCGCTGAGACCAGGCCGCGTGCAAGCCGAGTACACGCGGTCCGCCCGAGACAAAGGTGGCTCGAAGATTCGACGATTTCCCAACGAAAAACGGAATGTTCGGGCGCCAGGCACCGCGAGGATGCCACACGAAACGCGGAACGATGCTCGAGCTCGGAGAAGCCGAGATCGAGAGTCGAATCTTCGAGATACGCGGATCGAAAGAGACGTCGCGACTAGGTCAGGTGGTTCGAACACGGGATGACTAGGACAGCCCTCTCGGCAGGACGGATCTCGCAGGGAATCGAATAATTCGAATGCGATATGGTCTCGAGCTATTTATTTCAGCAGTCGGTAGGATACAAAATCTGCGGCCACGTGGCCGCGACCCGAGAGCCCGCGCCCTTCGTACAGAATTGCGATAGATGTTATTTCGCAGCGCGGTTGTCTTACCGATTTCGCTCGCACGATACCGCTGACATTTATCGTTGTTTCTTTCGTAACGAAAGCTGGAAACGCGAGGCGCAGATGACCGGCGAACTGCGAGACTGCCGCGATGACTTCCGCACGTGATTCGCCCCGACGCGTACGTTATCGATTACGCGATCGAACGCCGACGGAAACAATACGCTACGCGGCGCGAGAGACACAGGATTCGAGAGACGCGAAGATACCGAAAGGATTACTCTCCCGAAACGCGGCTCCTCGTAGGACACTCTTTCGCACGTAATTTAAAGAAGAAAACTCTCCCGAAATAATCACGAAAACCTCAAAGCATTCCGAGAGGAATGCGAGCGAATTATCGAGGACGGAACGGGAGGCGTTCGTCCTCGCGCGACGAAGGTCGAGCCGTCGCGCAACGAAATATCGAAAGGATCACTGGGTGGCTTACCGTGCGTCGTGGCGTTTCTATCCTCGCTCTCGTTATTGAAAATGCTCCCGATAGAGCTGGGCTCGGCTAGGCGTCGTAGACGTGGAGCAATCGCCACGAAATCCTCTAACTGGGCACTTTTACCCGGCGTGATACTGTTTCGCAGCGCGATTAGGGGACTAGCACGTCGGTACGCGGTAATAGCCAGCGCGACAGTGATCCATCGATTTTCGGCACTCTAGCGGATCGAACTTGGTTCCCCCCACTCGATCGCTTTTCCGAATTGCCTATGGCGTGTTTCCACGACGCAAACTCTAAGGCACAGGAGCGTACCCTCTTCGCGTCCTAGGGCCCCGGACAATCACGAAATTGGTCAAGGAGTCTTTCGCTCTCCTGACCGCGGAGGGGCTACCTCTTCTTGGCTGCCAGGGCACCGACCCCGGGGTAGCTCTCCCTTGACGGGGCGAGACGGCGTCAGGACTTCCAGTTCGTCCTCCTCGACGAGATTTTTAAGAGAGCTAATGTCCTGGCGGCGCCTCCGGTCTGTTCGCCGAGTGTCCCCGCACCAAGCTCCAAGTTTCTCGAAATTGGCCATTCGCTTTTCCGTCGGGCGCTTCCTGGCTGCGGGATGCTATTTCCTTCCCGTGACAATTCGGAGGATCGGTGGTTCCTTCTGCGCGTCCCATATACGGCCCTGAAACTTGCCGTTCTCGGCACGCGCGACAGATGTCATTAGGAGGTCCTCGATAATATCGGGATCTCTTAGAGGAGCGCTCTCGAATCCTGTATCGGTTACGTGTCCCGTTAGAGGGCGGTCCGGTCCTTTATCGCACTTGAACGTACGCGAACTTGACGGAGAAGTGACGTCGCAAAAGTTGCAACGTCACAGCTTCTAGCTGAGCATTTGTATCCCTTTTGAATCTTAAACCGTAGTGCTGTGTGCCTTTTAAGTATTTTATGATCCTCTTGACCTTCCCATTGGATCTTCGTAGGTTTGTCCAGGTATCTACTTACCTTGTTTACTACGTAGCAAATATCTGGTCTCGTCGCCATTACTAGGTACATCAAGCTGCCCACAGCTTCTCGATATGGTGCTTGAGTAGGTACTCTTTGTTCGGTGGGATGCATTTCCGTACACATTTGATGGTTTGGATCTGCAGGAATGGAAACTGCGTTTGCATCTTCCATTTGGAATTTTTCAATTACTTTGTGAGTGTAAGTTGATTGATGGATAAAGATTGATTTGTCTTCTGCTTGCTCAATCTCAATCCCTAGGAAAGTTCCAACTGGTGTGTGCGTGATTTCACACTCTTTATTTAAATCCTCCAATATTTCCATAACATCTCGAAGCTCTCTTGCTGCGATTAGACCATCATCAATGTGCAGTGCTAGAATGATCCTTTTTTTTTCTTTTACGCTATGAAATATGCATGGATCTGCACCTGTTGCAGCGAGATTGTATTTCTTCAAAAGATTTGTCAGTTTTTTATTCCAGCATCTGGCTGCGTGTTTCAATCCGTATAAACTTTTATACAGTTTGTAGACTTTTCCTGTTCCATCGGAAAACCCTTCTGGTTGTGTTATGTAAATTTCCTCTTCGAGTTCTCCATTGAGAAAGGCCGTTTTTACGTCGAATTGCCTGAGTGTTAAGCCTTCTCTGGCTGCTATGGCTAATAATAGCCTAATGGAGTCCATTTTTGCCACTGGACTAAACACTTCCCGGTAGTCGATTCCTTCTTTCTGTTTGAAACCTTTAGCCACCAGTCTTGCTCTGTACTTCAATGAATTTCGGTGTGCATCCTTCTTAATTTTGTAAACCCAGCGATTTCTGATTATGGTTTGCTTCTCTGGTTTTTTAACTAGCTCCCAGACTTTATGTTTATTTAAGGCTTCAATTTCTTCTTTCATCGCCTCTCTCCATTTATCTGCCTCACTGCTAGTCATGGCATCTTTGTAGTTTTCTGGCTCGTCACTTTCTGCAATAAATATTTCTTCAATGTCTATAAAATCGTTGTACCTGTTTGGTCTTTTCAACGATCTCCTATCTCTCAACCAACTTCCCTGTGCTGGTTGTTGATCTTCCTGTTCGCCATTATCCTCTTCTTCTTCTTCTTGGTTTTCTGCAGGCGGATTCTGGTCTTCATTGTTTCCTGGTTCATTTACCTCTTCATCCTCCTGATTTTCATTGTCCATTGGTTCATTTACCTCTTCTTCCTCTTGATTTTCATTGTCCACTGGTTCATTTACCTCTTCTTCCTCTTGATTTCCATTGTCTACTGGTTCGTTTCGATTTTGAGGTAATTCCAACAGGGTGTAATCTGTCGGTATACTCTTCGTTATGGGTTCAGCTTTTCTACTGAAAATGACATTTCTTACAACTTTGACTGTGTTCTCCGCTGTAATCCATACCCTATAACCTTTGGTTAAATCCTCATAACCAAGAAAACGACCTTCCTTGGCGTTCACATCTAATTTCTGTCTATGTTCTTTCGGTATATGAACATAAACTATTTCGCCGAAAATATGGAAATCCTTTATGTGAGGTTTGTTGCCATACCATAGTTCATATGGTGTTGCATTTTTCACCGAGCTTGTACCTGTACGATTCACCTTTTTTCGAAACCCTTTGTATAAAGAAGCATCCGAGCTGCTTCTACCAGTGTTCTGTTTTCTCTTTCCGCTGATCCATTTTGTTCAGGACAATAAGCAACTGTTTTCTGATGTTGGATCCCATGTTTGCTTAGCAAGCTGTCCACTTTTTGGTTCACGAATTTCGATCCTTTGTCTGTCCTAATGTACTTGATTCCTTTGGTACAATGTTTTTCGTTTTTTTTTATGAAGTCCTCCATGCAGCTATGCACATCTGATTTGGCTGCTATGAAATAAACATGACGATAGTGAGAATAATCGTCCTTGAGGAGCAAATAATACCGAGATCCCTTCATGGACATTTCTTGTATCGGTCCACATAAGTCAGCATGTATTACTTCTCCTATGCATTTAGTCCTTGACTGACTCTGCGGGAAAGGTAATCTGTGGCTTTTGCCCATTGTACACGCCTCGCAGAAAGTTTCACTTTTACTTTCCTTCACTTTTACATCATGCTGTTGCAGGATTTCCTTCGTTCTGGCAAAGTTTTGGCGTACGAGCTTCTCGTGCCAGTTTGTCAACGTATCTGCTTCCACTGCTGTGGCTGTTGTCTTATTTTCTGCTTCGTCTGACCTGTGTTGAATTTTCGGACAATCAACTTTGAATTTCATGATGAATAGCGAGTTTTCACGTTCTCCTACTGCAACAACTCTATTATCCTTGAGAAATTGACAATAATTCTTGTCCGACACAGACTTTATCCCTTTATCGAGAGTCACTCCCAATGAAAAAAGGTTGTACTTTAGTTTTGGTACCTATAGCACGTTTGTTAGATGGTTTTTTGTTCAATTTTTTAAATCAAAAGCTAGCACATTAATGTTACCTCGACCACATGCTTCTAGATATGTTCCGTCTCCAATGCGAACATAAATTTTCTCTTTTAGTGGTTCATATGATGTGTACCATTCCCTTTTGTGTGTCATGTGTTCGGATGCGCCTGAATCTAAGTACCATGTATCTACAGTTTTACCTTTACGCTGTAAGGATACTAAAGCTTCACTTATCAAGCCATCTCCACTACTTCTCTTTTTCCTTTGTTGCTCGAGAATTTGTTTCTACATTCTAGTGCCCAATGACCAGGCTTACCACATGTATTGCACTTGCCTGGTTTCCAAGTACCTCGTTTACTTCGGTCTTGGTACTGACCTCCTGACTCGCCTCGGTTATACCTAGTTTTTGAGGTTAGATCGTTGCCGCTGTCACCTTCTCTTTGGTTAAGCCTAAATTCCTCTATTGTTAGCCTAGCAATAAGGTTGGTTTTTGTGCGCTCTGCAGCTGGGGTTGACTCCCACGCACTCACAAAATGATCGTAACTGGACGGTAGTGTGAGTAAAATTTTGGTCATTATCATAGTGTCTGATATTCTCTCACCTGTTACTTGTAGCTTATATACTAAATTTTCTAGTTTGGCAATATGAGTTGCCATGTTGTCCGATCCTTCCATTTTTACTGTAAACCATTTCTGCTGGAGTACATGTGTCGTTACTTCCGACTTCTGCTCATATACACCTTCCAGTTTTGTCCACATCTCGTTGGCATGATTACATCGCATGATGTGTATCATGCACTGTTCTAAAATTGTCGTTACTATTACCTTTTGCGCTATTGCATCTATCCTGATCCAGTCAGCTATCTCTTTTTCAATTTGTTTCTTTTCAGCATCTGGTGCTGTTACTTCCGCGGGTCGCCTGAGAACCTTGGCTCCTGTGACTATATCCCAGGCTCCCTGAGCTTTAAAGATTACACTGACCTGGAATTTCCACATACTCCAATTTTCTGCACCCTTCAGTTTCCTTATAGACAGTAGTTCCCTTGAGTTTTCACCCTCCATCGTGTTAGTTTTGGCAGGCGATGTTATATTCTCTCCTTTTTGCACTTAGGCTGGATATAAAAGTAACCTCTTCGCATTTTCGTCACGTGGTTTCTTTTTTGACTTTTTCAGAACAAAAAAACAACTTTAACTACTCTTATTTTCCGTTCCCTGGGCCCATAACCTGTTATGATACTTGGTTACGAAAATAAAGCCTCAAAGGATGCGGGTGTAACAGAAAGATTTATTAGCTATGTGAAAAGATTACATAAAAAGCGCGTTAACTGAACAGAAAGATAGAATCAAAGATGGCGTTACACACAGCTGTCATGCCAACCCAAAATAATCATTTCCTTAGTTATGAGTTGGCACAATTGCTGGTTTCGTGTGTCTAGTAACATTTCACCAGTTGATCACGCTCACGCCTCAAGTAACGCAGGCGTTACATAAATACGTTCTCTGTTTATATTTACGCGTCACCAATGCTGTCGTCTTTAAATGCATGCTTATGTCTGTCTATGTTATCCTTCCTTTTTCTTTGTATTGTTCTCTTTCACGTCAGTATCGCTCTCTATTTCGCAATAAACGCATCGCTCTTCTAACACCTGTTTTATTTCGTGCACTATTTCCGCTAATTTATTCAGTATCTCCTTCCTTCTGCGCTACTCGCTTCCAGAATCAAATCTAATAGAGGTCCCCCCATTTCATGTGCAATAAACGAATCCGAATTTTAATCCACGTAATACTAAGTACACGGGTGCCCGTGTATTTTAATTTCACAAATGTTCGTATTTTTATTTTACATATGCCATTTACCGGAACTTTATTATTGTCTCACTTCTAACGTCAACAGTAGAAAAGAATTCAATCTAAAAACAATAACGCCTCAGTTGTCGGACTCGAACGTGTCGAACGGACCCGTGTTGACGGATCCGTGTTCGCAGCCCCGTGTAACACGGACCCGTATTCACGTGTTCGTGGATACGGATCCTTAAATTCGCGGTTCACGTACCACGTGTATTTAGATACACGTGAAATGGGGATCTCTAGTATTAACTTAAATAAATACTAAATAATAATAATAAACACACAATATATACTAAAATAAGAAAACAGTATACGCATGAAATTTAAATAATACAGGGTGGAGCAATAACTATGTCCACTTTGAATATTGCCTTGACTTGTAATAATATGAAAAAATATTATAAACAAAATTTGCGCGGTACAGAGGGGGACATGTTGTGACTCAAACATTTTCTGCGTGGGT
>CM052294.1:43987-65973 GCA_028455765.1 Lasioglossum oenotherae | reverse complement strand
TTTTTCGTTAATAACTCGTTAACGAAGCCGCGGACGACATTTTTTCAAAGGAAAATGTCGCTTGAAATGATCTCAGGAACCGCCCATTATCGGCTCCCGAGTTAATTTTGAGACACCCTGTATATTAGAAAAAATATTTATACGTTAAATAACATACCAACAAAGTCCGTATAACTTGGATCAATGATATACGATCCTAATCTTATCGAGTCCTTTACTTTTGTTTCATTCCATCTGTTTATGTTGTATGTCTGCAATGAATGATGGAAAATGGCTTTCAACTCTTGCGTATTGATTTCTTCCTCCAAGTTCTTCAATTCGACGAAATAGTCCACCAATATACTTCCCTTGCTATAATTATTCGATTAATTAGTTAAGGAGTTGTTTGTCTAACAATTTTTCGACTGAAACATCCATAGTATGAACCATTACCTGAACGAATCAATTTTCACTTTCTTGTACCACTTTGTCAAAACAGAAGATTTTGAAAATACGAAATTCATCTATAAAAAAAAGTAAATTCATTAGCATTTTCTGGTGTCATTCTGTTTATTTTTTATTTTATATGAAAATTGTGAAAAATATTAGACATTTTGTCAATTTTTTCATTCAAAATCTCGACTGTAAAAATTGAAAACGCGAGAAGATTTGTGAAATATAAATTGTTTTACAGAACTTTAAAAGTGATATTAACTTTATTTTTATAGTGTTTATATATTGTTATAATTATGAAGAAATTGCATTTTAAGAAACTGCATTTCGTAACACATTTAAGTGTTTGACTTGGACTTATCGATCGATTAAGATTAAGCAAATGCGTTAATTGTAGTAGGGAACATTTTGAGCATTGCTTGCAGTAACAATCATTTATAGAGAATGTCTCAATAACTATTAATTTTTCACTGCATAATCCTTATATGTAGTTGTTTTTATACAGAATTCTATTCTCTCTTTAACCATAAGATAAAGTATGCGATGAAATAGCAAAGTAGAAAAAACTAATTATTCCATTGTATGCTATTTTATAGTAATGGTATTTTAGGGTTTTTTTAAATTGAAATATCTCCTGAACTACTAACTTTTCAACATACATAGGTTAGTAGTTTTTTATAACAAATGTCCAGCTGCATCGATTGATGTATTAAAAAATACCTCATTCCATTGAAAAAATGAAGGTGACCTTCATATCTCTAAAAAAAATTACACGAAAAAAATTTGACCTTCATATCTCCTTGACGTCTCCACCTATAAAAAAAGTAATGACATCAGATTACGAGCGCCTCGATATCAAGTAAGTTGGATCTGATGCATTTTTTTCTATCTTCAACAGCAAGCGAGTTATTCAGGTGACCTGTTCTAGGTGCCGCACCCTGTATATATTATATATATATATATATATATATATATATAAATAGATATATACAAATAGAATATATACAAATAGATATGGAACACGTTCAGTTTTACTTTGAATTTTATGATTTTGTTTTTAGAACGCCGTATCTCATCACAGAATCATATAAAATGAATAATATTTTGGACTTGGGAGTTTTAATCGGTTGTCAGTTTCTAGAGAAAAAATTGTTTTAAACCATTAAACTTGAAAAATTGAGCTTTGGCCAGAAAAAGCTGGCCCCTGGCCCACTGTGCATGGTAACAATGGATGCTGGTGGGGGACATTGGGCGCTATGGTGGAGACGGTTATTGTCTCAATCTAGCAAAAAATTCCCACCCCTGCTCTATACACTTACGATCATAGATTTACCTCTTGTTCAATCTCATTAGCCAGTTTCTGCCATTCTTGAGTGTTCCGGTTAAGCAATTCCGGTACCCAGGTTGCATTACCAATTATTTTTATCGTGCCAGCGACCTCGCAATCTTGCTCACAGATTCCTGGAGTAGTAGGTCTAGCTGTTGTGGTTGTTGTAGTCGTCGTTGAAGTACTCGATGCTACTTTCGTTATTGGTATAAGAGATGCATTCAGCGAAGATATGGTTGCCGTTCGGGCAGCCTCCAGCAATTTTTCTATCGAGATTGGTGTTGTCGATGGAGTCGGCCAACCAGTAAATTCTGTGGTAGCTCTAAAAGTTCAATTGTAATCTAAATTTCTACACTCATTGCCAGTTTCTAATTTTGGCTGCTGTTTACTTTACCGTATTTCAAATTTTTTCGTTTCTCCTATAAATTATTATGTATTTGGTATGTAATACAGTAGTTTTGTACCCGGAGAATCTGCAGATCGAAGTTTTGATCGTGTCGTATCAATGGTTCAGGAGTTATGGTTGCTTGAACTTGAGCAATCTGCAGTGTTTTTGACAGGTAAGGGCGCCGAATTATTGGTTTGTAGTGACGATCGCGCGCCGCTTACCGAGCAGAACCGCTAGATGACAGCACAGGCATGCGTTAATGCTGATAATATACATAGAGCGGGTATTGCGATTGTTGTTTGAATTTTTGAAGACATGGCCACGGTGTTGCGTCGTCACTAGTCTGGGTTAAGTCTGGATTAGGTTACTGTAAATATTTTCCACGATATTTTTTCTCAAACATTTTCTGGAATATTTTCTCTATGTTAGCGACATTAGTGTATGCCCGTGCTGCAATCTAGCGGTTCTGCTCGGTAAGCGGGTCGCGATCGTCACCACAAACCAATATGGCGGCGCCCTTACCTGTCAAAAACACTGCAGATTGCTCAAGTTTAAGCAATCATAACTCCTGAATCATTGATCCTACAGGATCGAAACTTCGGAGGAAGGCAAAAATTTGGAGTACGGTAAAGTAAAGTTTACCCCAAATTTTAATTGCAAATTTAAGGGAGTAGACTCCTTTTTCAAGGATTGTAGAGGTGCGGAATTGGCGTTCTCATTTCTCGATAATACAAACCTCTCGAAGGACAAAGATTTGCAGACGTAGAATCAATAAAACAAAATACGACGAGGCAGCTGTTCGTTATCCCTAAATATGATTAATTTAGTGAGTGTTTCTGTAAGTGCGAGGATCGCTGGAAGAAAGTTGTGGCTTCTAACGGACAATACTTTGAAGGGAACACCATTGATATCAAGTAGGAATGATACTTCCACCCGCTACAGCACAAGGTCGGATACTTCCCGGACAGGCTACGTACTCGACGTCCAACAAGAGATGGCAGAGATTTTGGCAGCGGTGTGCAGGGGGATCTGCGAGACCCACTCCTGATACTAGTCTGCGGATCTCATTCTTGCTCTTAGGTTCTAGCGAAAACGGTCGTCATAGGAGTTCGGCGTCACCACCAGGGTTACCATATTCTAGTCTCGCCAGGCTCCTTACCCTTCTGCCCCTCGTCCAGCTGCGCAGCGAAGCCCGCCTTTGCTTCCCCCACTATTCCCACTAACGCTGACGCGTACCACTTGGAGCAAGCTAAGTTAGCTTTAGTGAGAAGAGTGAGGGAAGTAAAGCCGGGCTTCGCTGCGCAGCTGGACGAGGGGCGGAAGGGTAAGGGGCTTGGCGAGACTAGAATATGGTAACCCTGGTCACTACATCGCTCTATTGCAGTCACATTCAAGGCGCTCGTTTGCTGTCTTCGTCAAACGATTAGGTCAATCGCGGAGGACGTGTAGTGCGAAGTAGGGATATCATGTGGTACCACGCGTAGCACGCGTACCATGCGGAGCAAGTTAAGTTAGCGGTACGCGTCAGTGTGAGTGGGAAGAGTTGGGCGAACTCAGCAGACAAGCTGGGTAAGGGGCCTGGCGAGACTCGCATATGGCAACCCTAATCATCTCATCGCTATATTGCAGTCGCACTCAAGGCGCTCGTTTGCTGTCTTCGTCAAACGATTAGGCCAATCGCGGAGGACGTGTAGTGCGAAGTAGGGATACTATGTGGTACCTACAAGTTTCTCTGTGCCACTTTTCGTTGGACGTAAAGTACATACATTCTACCAGAGGAATTTGAATTGCTAACGTTAATAAGTAATTTCTTCACTTATTACGAGAATAGTTTCTAATATTCACCTGGTCGGCCATCCTCTTTGTATTTTCGGCGTAACAGCGCCAGTCGCTTCGCCGCGAGGAGTTTGCGGCGTAGTAATTTTGTGAATAGGCTTTCGGCCTCCGGGTCTGCTGGGAAACACTATTTTCAAACCACCAGGTTTTGCAGTCGTGGCAGATGCAGATTCCGTGGTAGACGTCTCGGTAGACTGTTCAGCGGACGGTTCAGTGTCTTTCGACTCCGAGGTAAGATTCTTATTCTTTTGCCCGTAATCGCCTGGCAGCAGAGACGAAATATCGAACTTGGATTTCACGAACAGATCTTGTATCGTTTTCTCCGCTGGCAATTTCTCTGTCGAAACATCCACGGTCTTTTTCGTAGTGGTGGTAGTAGTCACGCTCGTCGCGGGCGAGCTTGGATCGACCTTCTTCTTATTATAATCCGGTGGTAACAACGACGCGATATCGACTTTCGATTTCGCAAGGATGTCGCCTAATAGAGAGCTTTCGGTGACGGTGGTGCCCCCCTGCTTCAGTTTGTAACCTGGTGGCAAAAACGCGCTGATATCTTGCACCACTGTGTTCGTCTTTAGCTTTTTCGTGATTGGAGCAGAGGTAGTCGTTGTGGTAGTTGGCATTTGAGTTGTCGTTTCTGACACTGTTGTGCTCTTCGATGGCCACCTAAATTTAAACAGTTGATCTTTATAGTATCCTGGATTTAAGTAAAAGTTAACGCCCCTATGTTTCGCCCCGCCCCACAATGCTCCCAAATCGCGAAAAATCGGCCAAAACCTCTAAACGTACTTTAATGCACTCAAAAATTCGTACTCGGGGGTTTTCGGGATCGCTGATTACGAATATGAAGTTCAAATTCCAAAAAACAAAATAGCGAATCCAATATGGCGGACACATACATTACAAAATGGTTAGGTCTGCTTGGAAAATGATCATTTTGGGGTCTTTGGGATCACTGATTACAAATATGAACTCGAAAATTTGAAAAACAAAATGACCGATTAAAATTTAGACAACAATTCGCATTAAATGTGTTTCGAGTGGTTGATAGGTAAAAATGTATAAATGACAAAAAAATTGCACTTTGTATATCAAGAATTAGTATAATTGTAAATTATGTACATAAGATTTAATCGTCCGAATTGTTTTTCATTACTAAAAATTGTAAAATCGCATTTTTAGAAACCATAGAAAAGAAACAAAGTTTAGTCTTGTATGAGCAAACAGGCGCCTATTGGAAGTTGGGTTTTATAAATTTTAAAAGATAAATGTATTAGCAACACGTCAGAAAAGGAATTTTGATGGCACGACGTGGAACTTTTAACTTACGTCTACGTTTCTACAATATGCGCATCAAGTTTTACCTTCTACGTTGTCCAAAGTATATTGCCATCGTGTAACGTATGACTAACAATTTTGGAGATACAAAAACAGATAAACACTCTACTTACTTCCAGAATTGAAATTGATGCACTATTTTGAAACTTAAGCACTTTAGAAGATTTCCTACTAATGCGCGCGACAAATGCTCATCAAACGAAGGCTAACTTTGAACTAACTACTGAACCATACCATAAACATTTTACCTTTTTCCCTGCTGGCATTCAATTACAAACTCCTAGAAGGAAGTTCATTTTTGAGGTTTTGGCCGTGCTTTCGGGACTTGGTACCACTGTGCGCCCCTTTTTCAGACATGAGACATTGTACTGTACCGTGGAGAGATAAGAAGAAGATCCTTCGCAGAAATACGGTAATGTATCTAATAGGGGTGTACGGGTACCCGAAATTTCGGGTTCGGCTAGGGTCGGGAAATTTGTTCGGGTTCGGGACGGGATCCCGAAACTTTATAAACTTCGGGTACCCGACATGACAGTCGGGTCGGGTCGAGTCGGGGTCCCGAAAGTTTGCAATATTCGGATACCCGAAGTTAAAGTTGTATTTATATATGTAAGTATAATGACTGTTTTATGATTTTTCAGTTCAATCTTTTATTTTCAGTGGCAGGTTCAGAATGATTTTTATATTTCCCATATAATTGGTTCTCGAACTTCGCGACGAAAAGAAATAATTTCGAATACATTATGTGAAATAACAGTGTTTTATTTTTAATTCGCGTATAGGGAACATAATTGCTCTACTTTTTCCGATACAATTTTTGATCTCGTGGCTGTGACAATATTTCCAGCGTCAGAATTAATCGTCCGCTGGATACTTGAGCGGCAGAAATGCCAAGGTATTTTCTTGTTGTTTCTGCAAATATAGGTAGCTGTTTACAATTGTATTTCCACAATTCGGTTACCCGAATATTGCAAACTTTCAGCACCCCGACCCCGACTAGACCCGACCCGACCCGACTGCCATTTCGGCTACCTGAAATCGCGGTACCTGAAGTTTATAAATTTCGGGATCCCGACTCGAACCCGAACAAATTTCCCGACCCAACCCGAACCCGAAATTTCGGGTACCCGCACACCCCGAATAGATACCTCTTGCCCCTGTACTCTCCTTTCCTCTGTTCAGGGCTCTTCTTCTTATCTTACCATGATAGCTAAATACTTTGACGCTGCGACACGGCAAACTCCTGTCAATTATACTGGACTGTGGTGCTTCGACAAGCGTCACGTTTGCACCAATCAACTGCACTTGTCGATACAAGCACTGTAGCGCAACATTTGAAAAAGAAATCTTCTCTGAACACCGTCGCTGGAAAATGTAATTAAACGACAATCAATCGATTACCAACCTGAATCCAATCTTTACGGGTGCGGGGGTGACGGCAGGATTCTTGGCGACATAATCTCGCGGTAAGAGGCCCTCCAGACTATCAAGCGTGGTTTCGATGCGCGGTTTCGGCGTGACGTTCCCATGATCAGTTCGCTTATCGTTATAACGTCTTGGGACAAATTTACTAATAACCGGAGTCTTCGTGGTGGTAGTGAATCTTCGTCTATTATTCTTGCCCCCTTCGGCGAGGACGTCCAGTTGCAGAGAGTTGCCAGCTGTTCTAAAGCCGTCCACGAGGATGCCGCTGGACAACTCAGATTGTACCCTGTCCAGCTTGTCGATGATGCTCTCCGTAGATTCCGAGGGCGGCGAGGTCTTTTTCTCGTCATTGTGTACGATGGGTTCGACGCGATCTATCACGGGGTACGGTAAGAACCGCGCACCGGAAATGCTGCGGCTCGTTTGCACGGATGCCAGGATCCTGGACGTGTCCTCTGTGGTGACGGTCACTCCCGGTCGCTCCGTCATCAACGTCGTCGACGGCGATGGCGGCGCAGCCACCTGCTCCATGGTGGTCGGCGCAGATGTCGTTGGAACGGATATCGTCCCGTTCACCACACTTTTCGTCGTCACCACCGACACTACCGCCTCGCCAATCAGAATCGACCTGTCTGCCGACGAATTTGTTTCTGCGTCTGGCGGTCCCAGAAACGAGAAGTGTTTGTGGCTACCTTCCATCGACGAACCGTCTTTCGCGTCTGTTAGAGGGACCAATGACTCCAGGTCCGTTTCCTCAAGCAGGTCCGAGGAAGTATCGTTTGCGCTCAACGCATCAAATGCATTTTTCTCTCCTTCCTCTTTTTCTTCCTCTTCCTCTTCGTCTCGTTCCGGTGGTCTGTGCTTCGCTGTGTTCCTCGTCGAGTTTTCTATCCTCTTTTCTTCTCCTTCTACCTCTTTTTCTTTTTCCTCCTCGACGTCCAGATAACCGAGGTTGTCGGCGTTGACTGGGAAATGAATTTTTCTCGTCAATAGGTTCTTTTCTTTTATAATTTTTTTAATTTTCATGTTTATAACATCACGCACGGAAGTGTCCGAAGGTGGCCTACTTTTGCATTTTCGAGGCGTAATTTTTTCATTACTCGGCTGCATGTAGGGAAGCCGCGAGAAGCAATGTGGCGGCGCGACAGTGCTACATAATATGGAAAAATGTTATCAACAAAAATTGCACAGTACAGGGTGGGACATGTGCCAAAAACAATTTCTTGCGTGGGTGGAGACATAGAGGAGATTCCAAGGTCACCTTGATTTATTTAAATAGATCGAAACAATTTTCTTTCTAATTTGGATAATATCTCGTTAACTATTAGGTTTATAACTTATGAAGGTCAACACTCATTACTCAGATTTTGATACTCTATCGATCTAAAAAATAGGACATTCTATTTTAAGAAAATAGATTGATCTTCAGATTTCCTCCACCCACACGAAAACAATTAATACTACGTAATGTAGCCCGTCATACCAAACAACTTTTGTAGGAATACTTTTTTGATAACGACAACGTCTTCTGAGATATCCTGCTGATCTCACTTAAACAGGACACCCTGTAGGTTGTATAGGTTATACAGGGTGTCCCAGACCACCCGTACCACCCATTTATAATCTACAAAAATAAGTTATTTTCAAGAATTCAAAGTTTTTCTTTTATTTTTTTTACATTTTTTTCATATTATTACAAATAACGGCAATATTCAAAGTAGACATAGTTATTGCCCCACCCTGTATACAAAACTTACATGGTATAAAGGGGGGCATGTTGTGACAAAAACAGTTTTTGCGTGGGTGGAGGCATAGAGGAGATTCCAAGGTCACCTTGATTTTTTTTAATGGAATGCCCTATTTTTTATACCATAGATCGATAGACTATCAAATTTTGAGTAAAAATGTTTGACCTCCATATATCCTAAATCGAATGGTTAACGAGATATTACCGAAATAATTTTCATTCTTCTTTGGATAATATCTCGTTAACTGTTAGGTTTAGGACATATAAAGGTCAACACTTTTATACTCAGAATTTGATACTCTATCGATCTATGGTATAAAAAATAGGACATTCCATTAAAAAATCAAGGTGACCTTGGAATCCCCTCTATGCCTCCACCCACGCAAAAAACTGTTTTAATCACAACATGCCACCCCCTGCAACGTGCAATTTTTGTTGATAACATTTTTCCATATAATCGCAAATAACGGAGATATTCAAGGTGGACATAGTTGTTGCCCCACCCTGTATAACGATGAAGTCTAAGAGTGGGGGAAGAACCTAAGCGGGAAAGGTGATAGCTCCGGAGCTGCTAGTTGGAACTGTCTGTCTTAAATGCCTCGTGATTACGGTTCTTAACACATTCTGATAAAAATATATGTTAATAATTTTCATTAAACCAAAATAAAATTCTATTTTGGTTTTGTTAATGTACAGCTATTGGAGAACGTTTAGGCATACAATAAATATAAATGTTTTCCCTTTTAGGAAATTATGAAACCGTAAAATAAATCGTAGGGCAAGGGGTTAATTGTGACATTTGTAGACAAGTCTAAATGAAAGTTCTATTCTATTAATAAATGTTTTTTACCAACATTATTAATTACTTATAATAGGAGTTGAAAATCTACTAACTATAAGTAGCTGGCTTCATAAAACTCACCTACAGCTTCGTATCGTGATCTATTGTTATGCTCATAATCGTCATAGTAATAATATGTGTCGTATTGGCCCGTCGATGGGTCTTCAACGTAATCTTCATCTCTGGAGGAGTCCTCCATTTTCGAAGATAAATCAGCGAATGACTGTTCACGTGTCTCCGTATCGTCGAGTGATTTAGATTGTTTCGATTGTTCGGATTCCGATTTCGAATCATATTCAGTCTCATATTCCTCCGCGTAAACTTCTTCTTCCTCTATCTGATCGCGAGCATTGTTTTTCTCGTTTGTCTTCGACGTTTCCATGACGTTGTTTTCGTCCAAGGATCGTGAAAACGTTTCCGTCGGCTTACCGGTTGGCGAAGCATTTTTCTCCTGTTGCTCGTACACAGAATTCGTCGGTATTAACCGTGAAAACTTGTCCCAGGAGTCAGCTCCTCCTTCAAGCAGAAAGAAAATATCAATCAAACATCATTCTTTCTTCGACAATACTTTTAAGACTTTTAAATGATTCGGTTCGTGCTATAGCAGAGGTGGCCAACCTTTCACGTGCAGAGTGAGTCCGAAGAAACAGAACACCTAAATATCTCCGTTACTTTTCGTTGTACAAAAACACTTCTTATGACAAAGTTACACGGTTTGAAGGGCCACATGTAACGGTGTAAGGGCAAAAATTTTCAAGGTCATATTTTTACAAGATTTCAAGGTCATCGATATTTGTTTTAATGGAATGAGGTATTTTTGAATACATTAATCGATGCAGTTGGACATTCGTTATAAGGAAGTACTAACCTATGTATGTCGAAAAGTTAGTAGTTCAGGAGATATTCCGATTTAAATAACTCTAAAACACCAATACTGTCTTACTAACAATAAGGTTAGCGTTTACTTACTTGTGTAACGTTTTAGTACGACAGTAATGGTGTTTTACAGTTATTTAAATCGAAATATCTCCTGCACTATTAGCTTTTCGACATACATAGGTTAGTACTTTTTTATAACGAATGTCCAGCTGCATCGATTGATGTATTCAAAAATACCTCATTCCATTAAAAAAAATATCGATGACCTTGAAATCTTGTATAAAAATGACCTTGAAAATTTTTTCCCTTACACCGTTGCATGTGGTCCTGCAAACAGTGTAACTTTGTCTTAAGAAGTTTTTTGTACAAGGAATAGTAACAGAGATGTTTACGTCTTCTGTTTCTTCGGACTAAGGGTAAGCGCACAGTGGACCCGTTTTCGCCCGACGACCGACTTTTGCCCACACAGACTTTGCACAAACAGTCTTTTCGGCCGATTTCGACCGAAAAGGTGCTCACAGTGGAGCCGACATCGAGCAAAATGGTCAAGGTCAGCGGGGAGCCGAACCTTTTCGAGACCTTCGAGAAGGGTAACAATGGACAAATCCCATGGGGTCCCGACGCCGGAGGAGAATCAAATCATTTCGTTTTTCACCCTACGTCGGACGGTGCAGCGTTCACATTAAATAATTTTCATGTCGCCAATTTTCAAGTATCCGTATTTTTAAGAACGGGTCCACAAAGAGGACAGTTGGGGCTATATTATCATTATTTTTATTTTTCCAATTTCCTGGCCGTATGATAGCAATGCCTGTGTTTAAAAAACAATTGCAAAATAAACTATGAAAATAAATATTTTTTCAACTCAAATAATTTTTATTAAATACTCTTATGGTTTCACTATGTGCACCCAAAACTAAAATTGTCATTGTTTTGTTAGTTTGGCCGTTATAATTTAATGAAGAAGTTGTGACACCTCATATTCCTACGTCCGCGTAGAACCATCAATTTTCAAGATTTCAAAGAAATCTCTTTGAGATACGTTCATAACTTTTTTGGATTATAACGTTCATATTAACGTCCAGTTCTAAACGAAAAAAATTAATAATTAGTTTTGTATTTTTTATAATTTAAAGTAATGCACTCACCGCACTGAATAATATCTACACTATAAATGTTTAGAAAATCAAGGAGTGTATATACATTATAAGAACAAAGAAAGTAGAAACAATTTTTTCCTTCAAATGGATGTCGCAGTTGTTTCCGATGTCAGCGTTTGTGCTTAGGTTCTATCTCTTATAATCTATGATCGATGTATTAATACTGTAATGTATTAATATTTTAATGTATTTCAGTACATAGATTTTTTAAAATGACGTTATAATATTATAGCAAACGAATTATTGCCACGTTTTGAGGATTTTGTACCACTGTGCGACGTACGCTAGCGTAGCGGCTATCGGCACGTGCAATAAAACATTTGGCGCGCCCAATTCATAATTTTTTACTGTAAAGATTTTAAATTACTTTACAACTGAGTTAAGTAAAGTAAAAGTACAACTCGTGTTGTCCGAGAAAGTGCCGACTTCCATAGTAATGATCTGTCATAAACCTCTTCATAGAGAACAGCCTCGGGAACGGCACATAAACAAATCGAACCTATCATTTGTAGGTCTGCCTATCCCCACCACAGCTACGCCCGTGGTCCCAATGTTTTGACTTCGACGCTGTACGCTAGATAGTATGTGTGGCCGCTGTAGCCAATATTTCGACAACAGCCGAACATGTGTGTGAAACGAGGCCTGCCTCCTCCATTCTAATCCAATCAGGCGCGCATCGTACCTAGAGACACGTCAACGTAGTCCTGCCTGGGAACCTTCTTCTCACGCTCGCATCAATACAATGTCGCCAATTCGGACCCATACGAGATGGCGCCTTGCCACCCCCTACAATCGCGTAGTAGTGGGCGGTAACGGTTTAATATCTTAAGCCACTCAGAGTTGTGCTAATTCAATTATACAATTAAATTACATTGTATTTCAATTATATAGTAATTCAACTACGTCATCACTGAATTACATATTACATTAAAATACAGTTCTTCAGATTATAGTCCAGAACTTTGAAGAAGTGCGGATATATTTTTATGTTTTTCTTTCATATGCTTGTTTGCTGTCTATGCGGCGTAGTTTCTATTCCTCGTCCTCCTTCATAATACGTATCGCTATTTTATGATTGTACTCCAATTGCAATTACGAATAACATTGTACTTTAATTGAATGAAGATATGAATTATAAATTACAATATGACTGAATGACGATGTAATTCAATTATTTTGTATTCGGACGGAGAGAAAGTCCTTACGGTTTTCGTTATTTTGATTTTAGTTAAAAACCGCAAGAACTTTCGATCCGGCCTAATAATTTTGATTCCTGAAGTAATTCAATTGTAATTCTGCACAACTCTGAACCCACTGCTGTTCCGCTACCGCTTCGTACGGGGCAGTGTATTGGACTACTTGTGTTGGACAGAAACAAATTGAAAATGTTTTTTCACTACATGAAAGGTGTCCCATCTCAACTTGGCCACAAGTGTCTTTTAGGTGGAAGACAGATAAAAGACTCGCCGCACACGGTGTTCGGGTTGATGGGAAACCCCAAAAATGAATAGCTGCAGCTTACAACTGACTGTGGAGGTCTGTAAGGTTTATAACACATAATTGCTATTGAGGCATAGGATGATGTCAGAGTCTTCCTTCGTGGCTCCGACAATAAAGTAATAAAGAACTAAATGTATTTAAGAGAGGCTTTCTCTAAAAAATTTGCAATATATTCCGGTACGTTGTCGAACTTTCGATGCCGTGGGTGTGGCCACGTCGATAAAAACGACCTTGTTATTAGAAAAAATTTTTTCTCATTTCTTTGTTGTTTTTATGTATATGCACTCCATGTGAGTACATTACTTCAAATTATAAAAAATACAAACTAATTATTAATTTTTTTCGTTTATTATTGAGATCCTTTGAGTACCACTGATTTTTTTTGTTTAGAACTAGACGTTAATATGAACGTTATAATACAAAAAAGTTTGCGACATTTTTAACTTTCCGATAAATAAGGTCACTATCGTTTTGAAAACAGCGAGATAAACGATTTTCTTGAATCCATATTTATGAAGCTTTATAGTTTTAAAACTAAGAAAATGAAAACACTATCCGGATGTGGCGTCTTTCAGTTTTTATCAAAAATCAGACGATAATTAAAATAAACAACAATTAAAGATAATAATTCTGCTTACGATTGATCTAAATTGCAGTATCTTATAATTGTTTTAGTTTTTAATTATTCTCGAGTATCCATACTTCCGTGAATGATTCCTGATCACTATCACGCGCGTTCAACGTCCGCACCGTTTCCACGCGACACCGATGCAACTCGCGTACCGCCACGACGAATGCATGCACGCTGCAACCATGCACCGACTCCGCGCCTAAGAGGCCATACTGTTTATACACTTACACTAGTATGATTAGTTAAATATAGTACGTGATTTAACGTAGCATTTGTACCGATTCTTTTCGACACATTCACACCTCGTCTTCCAGCACCGAGGAGTCAGCAACGCGACGATTCCGAATACCGCCGGAATCACCGACCGTTACAACTTTGTTGTCTTCAGAGATACATTAAATGTCTTAAGGACAAAAAGTTGAATGGTAAAATGGAGCTCACACTATAGCATAAAAATGTTCGTTTTTATTTAATTTTTTTATAGATATCAAGGTCACTCTCATTTTTTCAAATGAAACCACCCTTTCTTAAACAACTACAATGATAGTCCCTTTATTACGAATTCAGTGACTATAATTACTCAAGGTCATTCAAGTTCACGGACAGAAAAAACGTATAAGACTAAAATGTGGTCGCAGAATACGTTTATCATCAGTGAGACATGTAGTAAACATGCTAAGGTCCTTCAATGCTATGGAATGTTTTCAAACATCCTCTAGCCTAGCCGATTACGCTGCGATTTATTTACTAACAGTATGTTTCCAAACGGGATTCCGCTACGTCTTACTCAATGATTGAAAGGTGTGACATGATAACGGTTTACTGTGAATGCAGACAAAATGCATTGCAGGCCCGACAGCTTTATGAAGGAAGGTACCCTGAGCGAAACACTCCTTCTAGGCTGACTTTTACTAATATCTACAAGATATTTAGAAATATCGGAAGTGTAGATATAACAAATCGTAAACGAAAGAATCCCATGACTACTGAAGATAATGAAATCAATATTTTAGCAGCTAATCCACATAGTCCAGTCCAGCGCTCGGAATTTTTTCATCGCGGCGGCCGAGAATTAGAGACTACGCCGACCGCGCGTCTCGCTCCCCGTACCGGCGCTAGTGCTCGGAGCTGCTCAGGCGCGTACCATTTCATAGGCGCTATTCGTGGCGCATCAGAACGGCACTCGTGTCATTAGGTTTCCGTATTACCATTAAGGTACTATTGCCAATGCGTTTCTTTTTGTTAGTGGTATCCCCTGTAGGCCTACTAAATTTAAAATTTTTTAATTTATCTTATGAATTTATTTTTCTAATTAATTTTCTACAGCTGTTGTCCGAAATTATCGTGTGACATAGTGGAGTAGGCCTACAGGAGATACCACTAACAAAAAAAAACGCATTGGCAATGTGTAATGTGGAAACCTATTGACACGAGTGTCATCATAATGCACTACGAATAGCGCCTATGAAATGGTACGCGCCTGAGCAGCTCCGAGCACTAGGGCCTGATTCTCGGCCGCCGCGATGAAAAAATTCCGAGCGCTGGTCCAGTCAATGAATGTTCATAAGGGAAGTGTAGAGGGAAATGGGAGGAACACAATTTTTAACTTTGGGACTTTGTTTTTACTAGTTAGGAGTTAAACAAAGGACCCCTTTTTCGGTTTTCCGCTTATATCTCGGAAACTATGTGTCCTAGCGATGAGACCATTCTATACAAAATTAGAGCTGACAAGATGTGCTATAAGATTGACTCAATTCAGTTTTTCGCTATCTCGCATAGTTTCCGAGATATCCATGCTCAAAGTTCACTAACTCTTCAGCACAATGAGTGAACTTTGAGCGCGGATATCTCGGAAACCATGCGAGATAGCGAAAAACTGAATTGAATCAATCTTGTGGCACATTGTGTCAGCTTTAATCTTGTATGGAATGATCTTATCGCTAGGACGCATAGTTTCTGAGATATAAGTGGAGAACTGAAAAAGGGGACCTTCTAGGTGCCCCCCTGCACCCTGCTCACCTCCTAGAAGTGGGGACTTTTAGTATCTTTACCTCCTAACTAGTCCAAACAAAGACCCAGAGTCAAAAATTGTGTTCCTTCCATTTCCCTCTACAACTTTTCGTTGACTGGACTAACTCGCGAGTACGAGAGAAATTGCCAGCGAGAAGCAAGCATGAGAAAGATTTCATTCGTTTCACATATCGCTACATCACGAATTCATTAGATTTTCTCTGTCCGTGACCTTGCATGAACTTGAGTAAACATAGTCACTGAAGGTCAAATGAAGGTGACCTTGATATCTCTAAAAAAATTACATAAAAACAAAAATATTTTTGGTGTCGTATCAGCCCCATTTTACCATTCAACTTTGTCCTCAAGACATTTAATGTATCTTTGAAAATAACGAAGATATTTGAGGTGATAACGCTGGGTGACTCACCCTGTTCGTTCTAAACAATTCGTACCTTTACTTAAATTCCTTAACTTCACTAATAACTAAAAAAACGAAATCTTAAACTGCATTTAGGTAAAGAAAAAAATTCTTTTGATTCACGATTATTGAATTGATTATTTTATTTAAATACCTACTTTTCATAGTTGTTCGATATAATTAATTATTATATGTATATAATTATTATATTATATATTTTAGATTATTACACATATATCTATTGTATACATATACAGGGTGCCCCCCGTAACATTTTCACGATTTTTCAAGCACTTGTGATAATCTAACAAAATAATATTTTCAACAGAAGTTGATCAGTTTTCGATTGGCTATACAATGCAATAAAAAAAGTTCGTAAATTTTTTTATTATTGTCAAGGACACTTCATTTTTTAAAAATGGCACTTTGTATTTTTGACTTAACAGTATTATAGCCCGTATGAAGACGTTGAATTCGTTTCAACGACCTAGTATACCATGATCTTCGGATGACCTTGAAGTGCCATTTAAAAAAATGAAAGTGACCTTGACAATAATTTTTAAACAATTTTCGAATTTTTTTTTATTGCAATGTATAGACAATCGTAAAATTGATCAACTTTCGTTGAAAATATTTTTTTGTCTGCTTACAGGGTTTTAGGGTACGCGCACAGTGGAGCCGACATCGGTCGGAACTGTGACGTCAGAGGCATCGGGCCCGACCTTTCAAATGTGTGGGTAGGCTTGTCTGTGAGACCCTTCTAGCTTCGACCGACGTCAACCGACAGGACCCCCGCCGCGCGCTTGTATTTCGGTGCAGCGTTCACATTAAATAATTTTCGTGTCGCCAATTTTCAAGTATCCGTATTTTTAAGAACGGTCCACAAAGAGGACAGTTGGGGCTATATTATCATTATTTTTATTTTTCCAATTTCCTGGCCGTATGATAGCAATGCGTCTGTTTAAAAAACAATTGCAAAATAAACTATGAAAATAAATATTTTTTCAACTCAAATAATTTTTATTAAATACTCTTATGGTTTCACTATGTGCACCCAAAACTAAAATTGTAATTGTTTTGTTAGTTTGGCCGTTATAATTTAATGAAGAAGTTGTGACACCTTATATTCCACGTCCGCGTAGAACCATCAATTTTTAAGTTTTCTAGGAATTCTCTTTGAGATACGCTCATATTTTACTAAAGACTGCAACATATCCAAATTTGAACAAAATTCGAAACAGGGGTCCTATTTTGCATGGAATGATACATGTGCATTAATTGTATGTAGATCAACATTCACGGAAGTATGGATACTCGAGAATAATTAAAAACTAAACTAGAGGGTTATTGTTGAGTAGGGTTGGTTTTGCTCGCTAGCTTCGCGAGTTCGCGGGTAGGACTGCTCTTGCGAGAGGGTTAGTGGTACGCATGGCTAGTAGGGCCTACAGCTATTAATGTTTTTTATTTGGTGTGTGACTCTCCAAGAGCCACACAAATTACTTCCCGATTCGTTAGTTACAGTATATTATTATCATTATTTTTAGTACGTTTTAAGAAGATTATACGTTGTCAGGGAAATTCAATAGTTTTCTACTTATCAAAATGTTTGCTATATGGCATCGCATCAAACCAACATCGTAGGCTCGTTGCTCACTTGGTTCCATGTTATAGCGTACTAATGTTGCAAAATAAATTGTCTTAATTAGTTTTTCGCAAACGATACAACTTCTCATTATTCGGGTTTGCAGTATCGATCTTGGTTTTCTTCGATACTGTTAATTTAAATTGTCCCAAAATATATAAACCGCTCAATTTTAAAAATCTGCTCAGTGCTACATACAACATTTGTAAAGTTCGTTTTTCTAATGTTTTAAAATTCAAACATACATTTCTCGTATGTTTGTCCCTGACTTTTATGAATCGTAATCGCTTCAGCAGGAACCACTGAAAATTGACTACGTGTGATTTGATATTTTTCCTCACTCGACATATTTAAGTGAGTACATGCCTTATATACAGGGTGTTTACCTACAGGTGGGAGAAAATTTAAGGGGTGGTTCTCGACGATAATATAAGACGAAAATGAAGAATAAAAAAATTTCGATTTCGGCTTCGTTATTTAGTTATTAATAATTAAAAATCCGCCTAAAATGCTGCAACACTTCTAACAAAAGTATACGTTGCGTACGTCAGACAGGCGTGCGACAGTCTCGTACCAAGTGACAAACGCATGCATACCTTGGTTCTCATTTGGGGCCCCAGCGAGGTGAAAATGTTTAAAAAATCGGTGGACGACATTGAACCTACCTACTCGTTAAAATCCACAAGGGCATTTCTAATATCCGCCCTATGAAATTATCGAGTAGAAGGGGTCAATGCTCTTTCACTTTTAAATTCTTCTCACACATATCCACAAATCCTTATCCTGCACTATAATTATTCATAATAGCGTACCTAATATACTGGAATAAACGCTCTAGCACTATTTACAATATCATACACACGCACTACGAGTTTACAGAGAATTCAAGTTTACTGAGAGGAACGAGGAGAATGTAAAGAACTGGTAATCCTTTAATGTTGAAACACTGCACTTTATTGATCTTTGTTGTGTGAGAAGAATTTAAAAGTGAAAGAGCATTGACCCCTTCTACTCGATAATTCCATAGGGCGGATATTAGAAATGCCCTTGTGGATTTTAACGAGTAGGTAGGTTCAATGTCGTCCACCGATTTTTTAAACATTTTCACCTCGCTGGGGCCCCAAATGAGAACCAAGGTATGCATGCGTTTGTCACTTGATACGAGACTGTCGCACGCCTGTCTGACGTACGCAACGTATACTTTTGTTAGAAGTGTTGCAGCATTTTAGGCGGATTTTTAATTGTTAATAACTAAATAACGAAGCCGAAATTGCAATTTTTTTATTCTTCATTTTCGTCTTATATTATCGTCGAGAACCACCCCTTAAATTTTCTCCCACCTGTAGGTAAACACCCTGTATAGTATGTTTGTAGCAATACCTGTTCCTACTCCTATAAACGGCGGAAGCCACGCGTGAGTCGAAAAGTGTGCGAGTGTCATCCGCGAGACTAGGGAGCGTAGACTCTTATTCGGTGTAAAGGAGCCCTCGGAAAGGGGTAACTGGGGTAAAAATATGTTGTTTAAAATTTTTGGATTCCTTATTTTAATGTCACAATTAAAAACATATACATATTTCAAGAGAAAAGTAATCCAAATGTAAAAAGTATATATTATACATAAAAATATTTACACTTAAGAGGGCCTTCTCCTAGCAGTTGACGGTCGCGCGTGAACACTCATACACCGCTAGGTACACTCACACACCGCTAGACCACGTATACGCACACGAGGATTGCAAGGGTCCGGAAATTGACCTCTGACCTCTCGATAATGCAAAGACGGGGGTTTTTAGTAGGAGAGGCTAGTACGCCGGCGTGACTGCAGCGCCATTTGACGGGCAACATGCAACGGGCAACATGCAGCCGAATATTGCAAAACCATTGCTCAGAAACGTAAAAGAACGACTTTTGAGGCAAACAGCGATGTAGATTGATCTTTCATCTGGCGATTTTGACTACTAAAAACCCCCGTCTTTGCATTATCGAGAGGTGAGAGGTCAATTTTTGGACCCTTGCAATTCTCGTGTGCGTATACGTGATCTAGCGGTGTGTGAGTGTTCACGCGCGACCGTGAACTGCTAGGAGACGGCCCCCTTAAACATATATGTTGAGAAAAGTCAATGCATACAGTGAACGCGGTATGTGTGAGGTATGTGAATAGTACACAAATGAGCACCACTCTATCGTGCGTTTGAGTTGAGCGTCGTGCGTTTCACTAGGATGATCGTCGTTTGATCACTTGGTCGTGCTCAGTGCTTCGATTGAACCCAACACTTTTCGTACGATGGATGGCCGCTAGAGGCGCTGCGCAGAAAAACAGTAACGTATCTACTATTGGGTAGATGAAATGCACCCTGTGCAGAATTTTAAAAGATTTATATGATTTGATTCTGAAAAATGAATGTATAACAAGTATACTTGTGTATATTTTGTAACTCGTAGGACACGTCCTGGAGTCTTTTTGTCCGGTAAGATTATTTCGATACATTCCCGCCAATATAACTGCCTTAGGGCTCTGGCCGCTCTGCTACCCAATAGTAGATACGTTACTGTTTTTCCACGCAGCGCCTCTAGCGGCTATCCATCGTACAAAAAATTTTGGGTTCAATCTTACAACATATATACTTATAGACACGGCGCAGATAATTTTGCCTATGGCAAAGATCATTCAGATCATGGATAATGTGACGTCACAGTTTCAAAAGATGTACAAGCTATGCTCATCGACAGCGCCTACCAGCTTGGCTTATGAGGGTGAGGGGGGTATACCCTGGTATACCCGGAAAGAATGCGGACAGGATAATTTCAAAGAATTTGGCATTTTATCATGAAATAATCATTATATAAAGTATATTTGAGATACAAATGTTTATTCTATATGTTTTATTAAGGCATTACAATGAAGTATGAATTAATAATAATATTATACATATATTAACTATTTTAGGAATCGATATTTTATTCTGAAGATTAACAACTTTCGCATATTATGCAGGTTAGAGAATGTTTTTTGCATATAAATCGATCACATTTACATTTTAAGGTAGTATTGCTATTTTTACATAATTTACATTTACCTCGCTTGTGATTAGTTATTATCAGACTGCGGATCTTTGTGTATTTATAAAGAATGAGTAGATGAAATTCAAAATTGTTGAAAAATTAAAAAAATTGAAAATGTCAATATATGATTACTGCTCTATTACAATCATTAAGGGAAGATATAACATTCAATTTAGTTTCTATTTCTTGCAATCGATGTAGACAATTTTTATTTTGAATAAACGTTATATAAAAATTACACACACTTATTGATTACAAAATAATATTGTTTTAGTTAATCTACTGCGTATTTTTGTTCTATTTGCTACTGTACATTTTCCAATATGGTGCTCATTTTAATTAATAATACAATGAGATTAGTTTGCATGCTTGTGTCAAACATGTGTTCCCTATAATTATTGAATACCGTAGTGCGAACGTTGGTTAAAATTGTTGCAATTACTTTTGGCATGGGATTTTTTTCCTGTAAGCGATCTGTTTTCTCCATGAAAAAATAGAAATAATGCCTGCCTATGGTTGCTGTAATTTTTCAAATTTATGAAAGTGCACATTGATTTCTCATTTTCTAGTGCTCGCAAACACACCTCGCATACAAGATTAGCACCATTTTTTATTACTACAAAATTCACACGGAGTAAAAGAATTTGTTCAGGTTATGGTCAGTCGTGTAATGGGTGGCGTCGGCGTCGGTGTGCCGCATCAGCCATTTTGAAATTATCTTAAGACTTATCTTGTGACGTCACATTTTACCACGATCTTTGCCACGCTCAACTCTCGGCTTTCCTATATACATACTATACCTATGCCGTGTCTATAAGTATATATGGTCTAAGGGTTCAATCGAAGCACTGGTCATGCTACGCAGTGCTACGTATAAGAGAGCGGTTGTGTGCCACGTGTTTGTTCAAGAACCGTTAATATAATAAAGTATATATATTATATAGTATTGCATTCAGTTGCAGTTTCATCAGTGTCAGCCTGTTATCCTGCCTTTTCTACCATACCTATTATTAACAGGTTATGGGCCCAGTGCTAAAAATTAAGGGGGCCGCGCCGGCCATTTGTGTGCTCGCACACATCGCTAAATTCGCATATACGTATATGCAATTATAAGGTTCACGATTTTTAGAAATTACGCTTCAGCATTGCAATGAGTAGTTCAAAAGTGGTCAATTATGATTCCTAAAAGTCAGCTACAGGCGGGTACGGTGCCCAAAATGCATTTTTTTACGTTATAGAGGAATAATTTGTAATATTCGGCGGAAAGAAATAACAATTCGGCCTGTCAGAAACAACAATGCAGCACCTCGAGCTTTCGAAATTTTGCACTAGTGGCATGACAATCT
>CM052294.1:14716-43887 GCA_028455765.1 Lasioglossum oenotherae | reverse complement strand
CTTATTAAAAAGTTACGTGATCAACATATTTGATATTATTAAAATAAAAAATTACACCATTTCAACGTAATTATCGGTGGAAGCGTTCCAAACCGTTTTGACTGAATACTGCAAGGAAACGATTGAATCGAAGGCTTTTTTGCAGCAACAATGTAAACAAAGATCCTCGTAAGATCTCGTAGAGAATCGGGCGAACGCGTTCGACCGCGAGAGTTTGCGGTGCAGGTGTACTACGCGTACGCTGCGACTTTCCATGCTCATTTCTACTTAAATTAGTTATTACTCTCGAATTCGAAAAAATTCGGAAGATTTTTTTGTTGGACTATGATCGCAAAGCTTTATAGAATGTAATGGTACCAGGAGGAGTGCTCAATTCAGCTCAATTGTATACCAAAACCGTCAATAAAGTTTTGAAATCGAAAAAAAAACTTACAGAATGATTGGTAATGTTGAAATATTAATAACAATACTAATTTAGATGATAACAGAATAATATCTGTGAAGAGTTTGTACACCTATCTCAACCCAGTACATAGTAATCAAAGCATTCCATTATCACTACTTTTCAAGAGTTCGGATATTCTGACGACAAAGTGGTTCCAATAAAAGTTTAACAGTATTGAAACATGTACAAAATTATATATTTAAAATTTCAAAAAAATTTTTTTTCGCCAAAAAATAACAATTATTTTGATTTTTTTAATGTTACAGTACAATTTTTATTTCATAATCTTATAGCTGGTGTCAAGACGGATCCAACGACCTACTTATTTGTGACCGTGAGCCCATAAATAACGCTACAATATTTTATTCCCGTTTTTCAGCGAAATACCGCACTGTGCGACGCTGAACGGTTCCATTACCTGTCAGCAAGTCTGTCCGGAGAGGCGGCCGAGCTCATCAACCGCATCCCAATAACCGGGAGCAACTTCGTCAAGGCCTGGCAACTACTGCAGCATCGATACCAAAATTGCCGTCTACTGATCGCCGCGCAGTTCGACTTGCTGTTCAATGCTCCGCCATGCATCACTCACACCGCAGGGGAATTGACGACAATCTTGAATTACACGTGCAATGTCTCCGCCAACCTGGACAGCCTTGACGTCACGGTGGACGACTCATCACATTGGGTTGTTCACTAAACGGTGCAAAAGTTGGATAAAGAGACGGTGAAGGAGGGGGAGGAATCCCTCGGCAATCGCGTGGAACCGCCGCCTCTGTCGGAACTCCTCGAATTTCTAGAAACGACCATCCGGGGCCTCGAGGCCTACGAGGTCCGTCAAAATGCACATGGTCCCACACCGCAGACAACATCACCGAAGGTCAGAACGCTCCATACGGCTACATCGACGCCAAGTCGAGTACGCTGCAATCTATGTCAAGGCAGCCACATTCTGTGTTTTTGCAGCGCTTTCAAGTCGATGACCCCGGCCGCACGCTTACATCTTGTGTCAACCCGGCGGTGGTGCACTAATTGTCTGGGACCGCACGATGTCACGGCCTGCCCCTCGTCCAAGAGATGTCAACGATGCGCCGAGATGCACCATTCGATGCTCCATGACGCCATCGTCGAACCATCCGATCCTACTCCATCCACCTCTCTCCATACCATGGAGAGCGGATACCAATCGACGGGGCCAACATCTGTCCTACTCGCCACCGCTTTCGTCATCGTGACTGCAGGAGGCCGAACGACCACAGCCAGAGCGCTGGTAAACCCGTGCTCTGAGGTGTCACTCGTCACAGAATCCCTGGCCCAGAGGATGCGACTTCCACGCACATCTTGCTCTCGACTGGTGTTCGGGACAGGGGCTAACGCAACAGCAACCACTCGAGGGAAAGTGGTCATGACGCTGTCATCCACCACAGCCAACAACGTACAATCATGCAAGGTGGAGGCGCTGGTACTTCCCCGAATCACCACATATTGACCCTGCTGCTCGAGGCCGACACACGACTGGCCACACGTGGAAGACCTACAACTCGCCGATCCAAGGACAACGGCCACGACACCGATCGAGTTACTATTGGGGGCGGATGTTTATCCCCAGATACTGCGTGGGGGTACTCGTCGCGGCGGCCGTCACACTCCGATCGCGCAGGAAACAATATTTGGGTGGATCCTGTCGGGACCGACGGCGAGACGACGATCGTCGCCACAGACGGTATCGGCCCACACCTGCACAACCGACGACCTGGTCGCCCTCGTCCACCGATTTTGGGAGCAAGAAGAGCTGCAACCACTCGTTCCGCACTGGACCAAAGAGGAAGCCGCTTGTGAACACGAGTACAAACAGACGCACTCCAGACAGTCGGACGGAAAGTACGTTGTCCAGATCTGGGTGAGTCGCATAATATCGCTCGACGCATACTCCTGTCAACCGAGCGGCGCCTCCAGGCCAATCCAACTCTCTATGACGCCTACCATGCATTCATGAAGGAATATCAGCAGCTGGGGCACATGTTAGCAGTACCGAGAGCAGCGGAGTGCACCTCACGGCCTCATTTTTACCTTCCACACCACGGAGCGTTGAAGGGCACCGGCGCGGCCGCTAAACTTCGGGTCGTCTTCAATGGGTCCCGGTCGTCCTCGTCCGGACAGTCTCTCAACCAATACCTGGCGGCCGGACCCAAACAGCAACGAGATCTCATGGATGTACTCCTACGCTGGAGACGCCAGAAAGTCGCCTTCATCACCGACATTGCGAAAATGTACAGACAAATATAGGTTCATCCAGACGACCGAGATTATCAGCGGATCCTATGGCGAGACGACGCCACCGCCCGCATTCAGGTTTTTCACCTCGCTACCGTCACGTACGGACTATCATGCGCGCCGTTTCTGGCCATACGCACACTGCTGCAGCTGGCTGACGATGAAGAGAAGCGGCATCCGAGAGGCGCCTCCATACTGTGGGAGGCCACATACGTCGACGACATCCTCTCAGGCGCTGACACCGTGGTGGAGGCCCGACGCACGCAAACAGACCTCATCGACATCTGCAAGGCGGGAGACTTCACTTTGAAGAAATGGAATTCCAACCACAGTGGTTTATTGTCCCATCTGCCCGCAGATTTCCTGGCAAGCTCGTCGGCCATCCCTTGATACCCTGAACTCGGGTACAGCGCGCTGGGCCTGACGTGGCATCCTCAGGAAGACACACTTTCCTTTTCCTTTTACGGACACCATGCCTCCCCTACTCCCGCAACCATAATGAAGCGCTACATTCTTTCCCAAATAGCCAAACTGTTTGACCCTCTTGGATGACTGGCACCGTTCCTAGTACGAGGGAAAATACTACTCCAAAACTTATGGCAGCTAAAGCTAGGATGGGACGATCGCCTACCAGACACACCAGCAGAGGCCTGGACGACGATGACCACCGACGCCGTCACCTTATCCACGCTACGCATTCCGCGATGGCTCGGAGTGGACAGTACATCGTCGTTCCTGCAACTCCACGTTTTCGTGGATGCCTCGGAGAAGGCATATGCTGCTGCCATATCTCTACGCGCGAGCAGTAGACAGGGAATCCAGGTCACCTTGGTCGCCGCCAAGACGAAGACAGCACCGGTGAAGAACGTGTCTCTGCCGCGACTCGAGCTATGTGCCACGGTCCTGGGGGCACGACTACTTCAGCGCGTAAAAAAGGAAATTCAGATGACCATCGAGACCACCCACCTGTGGTCAGACTCCACCATCGTCCTGTCGGACGTCCAGCGGACCATGCCGGACGTCCACCTACATCACGTAAGGACGGCGCACAACCCAGCGGACTGCGCCTCGCGGGGCATCCCTGCCAGCCAACTCGCCAACTACCCCCTATGGTGGACCGGACCCAGATGGCTCAGAGATGCACCTACCACATGGGACACATCAACGCCCACTCTCACCACCACGGAGGAGGAGCGACTTCCCGCTACATGCTTCAACGTGGTTCATCCGGAGGCGGGATATGAGGAGCTGCTGCGACGATACTACCAAGTTCACAAACTGATCCGAGTCACTGCCTGGTGCCTACGGTGGAGACGTCCCCGGACCACTCCTGCACCGACACTGCACTCCGAGAAGATCAACCAAGCCGAAGTTTGTTGGATCAAACTCGTACAAAATCACGAGTTCCGAAACGACCTCGCCTCATTTCGGCGCGAAAAACCACCCGGATCGACCAGTCCCCTACGCACAATGGCTCCGTTCATTGACGACCACGGTGTCCTTCGCGTGGGAGGACGGATCCGAAACTCACTCCTGTCATGCGACGAGCAGCATCCCATCATTATGGCACCTGGATCTGGCTTCACGCACCTGATCATGGACCAACACCACCATCGGACGCTACACGGAGGAGTACAGTTGACCTTAGCCTCCACCAGGCAACGATTCTGGATCCCTCAAGGCCGACAGCAGGTCAAAGGACGCATTTCCCGATGTCTCAAGTGTCTCCGATGGCGGGCGGCATCGGTCAAACAGGTCATGAGCGACCTTCCACTCCACCGGGTCACACCCTCACGACCGTTCCTCCATACGGGACTGGACTACGCCGGCCCATTCAGATTGAAGACCACACCAGGGCGCGGACACAAGACCATCACAAGGGCTACGTATCAATTTTTGTCTGTTTCAGCTCAAAAGCAGTCCACATTGAAGCAGTCTCCGACTATTCCACCCCCGCATTTCTGGCTGCCTTTCGACGATTCACTGGTCGGCGAGGACTGTGCGCCTCCCTCACAAGCGACTGTGGAACCAACTTTATCGGAGCAGACAAGGAACTCCGTAGGATGTTCAAGGCTTCGTCAAAGGAGTCGGCCGCCATTGCCAACCGACTATCGCATGATGAAGTGCAGTGGAGGTTCAACCCCACAGGAGCGCCGCATTTCGGCGGACTGTGGGAAGCCGCAGTCCGATCCGTTAAACACCATCTACGTCGCGTCATAGGAGACAACCCCCTCACCTACGAGGAATTCTCGACCTTCCTGTGCCAGGTAGAAGCGTGTCTAAACTCACGCCCCTTCCAACCACTCACGGACGATCCAGAGGACCTGACGCCCTTGACGCCGGGACATTTTCTAATCGGGGGTCCACTCCTCGCCGTACCGGAGTCATCCAAACATGAAGTCCCACCGTCGCGTCTGACTCGATGGCAGCAGCAGCAACAACGTCTGGAACACTTCTGGCGACGTTGGTCAGCTGAATATCTGCATCAGCTACAGTCCAGACCAAAGTGGACCGACCCACAACCCTGCTTAACTGTCGGGGATCTCGTCCTCATGAAGGCTGAAACTACACCCCCCACCCAGTGGCCGCTCGCCTCCGTCACCGACGTCCACCCTGGTCCAGATGGCAACGTCCGAGTAGTCACCGTAAGAACAGCCACTAGCACGTTCGTACGGCCGGTAACGAAGCTCATCTGTTTGATCCGCCAGTCGGTAGAAACCCCCTAAAATAATTACACGGCCGTGATCCCCCCCCGTCATATCACGTTCTGGTGATATTCGGCGACGGCCGAAGGCGGGCGGAATGTTTAAAATCAAACGGGCCGTTCCCAGTGCTAAGTTGCATCGCGATTCCGAACGGTAACGCGCGGTGTTTACCTTTCGTGTATTAGACGCCGGAGAGGCAGAAGACCTGTCGCGTTCGAGTGTTTTTACCTCACCAACGATTTCAGCTGATCGAGTTCGATGACACACGACGAGGTAATCGACCTAGTTTGTAAACCTCGCCGTGTCAGTGTGTCATCGAACTCGTTGTTATTGTCGCGTGGGCCATCATATCCTTTTCTCCTTATGTCAAATCCGTTACCCAATTCCGTTGTCTCCCTCGACGCTTCGTTCGTTAGGTCATTGTCCTACCGAACGTTGCGGCGATCCTAGATACGCAATTTTGAAATCCCCACTCCTTATTCCTTCCAAAAACCGATGGCCCACCAGACCATAAAGAGAGCTGCGTTTGCGTGCGATTTTACTATTCAGTACATCCTGTCTGTAGCATCTGTTAGCGTCATACTCTCAAGCCATTTTAATATCTAACCGTTGATATTTCTATCTGCGATCGACTAATCCTTCCGTTTACATCTTCCGTTTCTCACCGTCGCACACTTCACATAGTTCGACATTGCGCCGATATTCTTCCGTTCATAATTAATCTCCACTTCATTATTTCTGTATTTCTCTTTGTATTTATTTCGTTTATAATATAGTTCTTGTTTGTTAATCTAGTCAATCGTTTCACCTTATCCATATCCAATTCCAACGAGAATCATCAATTCTCACTCCGTTCAACTCAAAACATTAGTGTAGGAACAGGGTGTGGGACGTGATAACCTTCCGATTGACGGCACAAATGAACATATATTTATTCACCGATGCACAAACTGTTACACTTTATCGCTGTCACCGTGATTCGCTGTCACTTACTTTTAATCGCCTTCGCTATGCTCCAAAAAGGACGCTCCTGCTTTGTTCTCGCTCCTTATGTATACTTGGTTACATTTGCTCTCTCTTTCTCTCAAGTACTCTTTTTCTCACGCGTCTCTTGCTCGCATTCGCACCGTTGTGTTTTTACGTTGTGTTGTCAACAAACTCGGCCTTCCGAGTTTGTTGCTCTCGCTTTTTCTGGGGTCTGCGATCTTGACCATATGGTCGGTCTTCTCCGGTCATTGGTCCTTACATTAGAATTTATGATAAAAACAGATAGGTCCAATTTCAAACAGTAAAATGATTTAAGAAATTCAAGAATGTTGAAATGTTGACATATTGTTTACAACTGAATAAGCTTATAAATAAAGAAAGGACCTTTTATTTGTTCGATTGCTTTGTCGCAATCGATGGGAAGAATTTTTCGTTGGCACGAAGATTCGCTGTCTAATTTAATTACAGTGTCTGTACAACTTTGAAAATAAAATATTTTATTCGATGCAGTAATTTTTAAAAATAAAATATTTTATTTGTTGCAATAATTTTCGAAAATAGTATTTGAAAATAGTATTTTATTTTAAGAATATTCCAAATATTTGGACTTTGTCTTTATTTTCAATTTCAATTTTAAATATTATTGTCCAAAATAATGGTTCGCATTCTATAGATTTCTGAGTATAAATAGTTTCCTGGTGATACGATATACTGTATGTTTATTAACAAACCTCAGTAGGCACATGCTGTGAACTGAAGTGGATATACGCAGTAATAGCAGCAATCAAACAAAAAAACAAAACGAAAATGTGGCAAATGATATAGTTTCTTATATTAAGAAACTATTTATTCTTTGAATTATTGCCAAAATAAGAAATATATAAAATAAACAATGCGATTTATGAAAGTATTAGGTATAACGATGCAAAAGATAAAATATTCTATTTTGTGTTTCAGATTATTAAAATACAAATATTTTACTTTGTATTTCAGATTATTAAAATAGAAATATTTTATTTCGAGGTTCAGATTGTTCAAATAAAATACTATTATCTTTAAGCAAAATAAAATCTAAAATATTAAATAGTATTTCAAATATTTTTTTCGCCAAATATATAATGCCCACCTCTGCTACTATGTAAGAAGAATTGAAATTTACGTAGGCAGGCAGAATATTCATGGATTATATTATCAAGCAGGAATTGTTGCCTTACAGATGTAACTAACGCATTTTGTGAGGAACTGTCCCGAGTCCCGTCTGAATGAAAGCGAACACGTTTTCCAGCATTGTTTCTCTATGTTTTGTAACTATCGTTTGTTCGAAGAAGAATCCGTATCGTTCGCCCATCTCCGTGGAAAATTCGGGCAGAAACAATGAAGGCGTTACGTTCTATTCTCCGACACGATCTCTTCAATCCGGGGCCGGCAAACTATGGCCCGCGGGCCAAATCCGGCCCGCCGCACAGTGGTCCGGATCGAAGAATTTAGGGACTTTTGACCAAAAAGTCAACTTTTCGAAATATGTATAAACTAATGAATTTGTATTGCTTTGTAAGCGTCTATGGACCTCGAAAATGAAGAAATGAATGAAATTGAATAAATATTTTAGTTACTTTGATCATTTAAATTAGAGCGTATAGAAAATAGCATATTTCACCAGGCAAAATTGCTCAAATTCTTTGCGATGTCCTCATCGTTTTTGTATGATATACAGGGTGAGTCCGAAGAAACAGAACACCTAAATATCTCCGTTACTTTTCGTTGTACAAAAAAACTTCTTAGGACAATGTTACACTGTTGGAAGGGCCACATGTAACGGTGTAAGGGAAAAAATTTTCAAGGTCATTTTTTTACAAGATTTCAAGGTCATTGATATTTCTTTAAATGGAATGAGGTATTTTTTAATACATCAATCGATGCAGCTGAACATTCGTTATAAAAAAGTATTAACCCATGTATGTCGAAAAGTTAGTAGTTCAGGAAATATTTCGATTTAAATAACTATAACACACCATTACTGTCGTACTAATTGTAAGACGTTAGCGTTTATTTGCTAGTGTAAATTGAAGAGTTGAAATTGAAATTAAAAAATTCACGTTGAAAATTAAATTGAAGATTTGAAGTTAACGAATTCAAAGTGAAAAATTGAAGTTGAAATGGAAGGGTAGAAATTGAAGTTGAAATGGAAGAGTTAAAATTGAAGTTGAAGCTAAAGTTGAAATGGGAAAATTAAAATGGCAATTTGATGTTGAAATTGAAATTGACGAGTTGAAATTAACGAATTGAAATGAAAAAATTGATGTTAAAATAGAGAAATTGACGTTGAAATTGAAAAATTGAAATTGAAGAGTTGAAATTGACGAGTTGAAATTGAAGTTGAAGGGTTGATATTGAAATTGAAGAGTTGAAATTGACGAGTTGAAATTGAAATTGAAGTTGAAGGGTTGATATTGAAATTGAAGTTGATATTAACGAAATGAAATTGAAAAATTGAGGTTGAAATGGAAGAGTAGAAATTAGAGTTGAAATGGAAGAATAGAAATTGAAGTTAAAATTGAAAACTTGAAGTTGAAAATGAAGTTGAAGAGTTGATATTGAAATTGAAGTTGAAACTGAAGTTGAAGAGTTGAAATTGAAATTGATGTTAGCGTTTACTTACTTGTGTAACGTCTTAGTACGACAGTAATAGTGTTTCAGAGTTATTTAAATTGAAATATCTCGTGATCTACTAACTTTTCGACGTACATAGGTTAGTACTTTTTTATAACGAATGTCCAGTTGCATCGATTGATGTATTAAAAAATGCCTACTAATACTTTCCAGCTGAATATCTCGAAAAGTATGAAAGATGTTAAAAAAGTGTAAAACACGTGTCCAAGGATTTCGAGGGGTGAAAAAGGGGGCCAGTTTTTTATTTGGGTGGCGTTTTCAAGGTCATTTGAAGGTCAACTTTGTTTTTTTCAAATGGAAACCTATTTTTTATTATGGGATCTTATTGTACGTAACAAACCAGAAATTTTTGTAGGATACTTTTTTTATCCGTTCACTAGTTTCGGAGATACTTAAAGAGAAGTAGAGCGAGGCATATTTATACTGCGAGAAAGTTTGTAATTTCTTTATAACTATAACAAATCGGGTCACTTTCGAGCCGATGCAGATCGAAGCGGGCGTTGCGATCGATCTCCCTGGAGACACCTGGCTTCCAGCGGCAGAGAATTCATCGCGTTTGAATGTCGCGCCGCCAGGCGCGACACGAAATTTCAGGGCCTGCTCCCGTGCAAAGGGAGCCGATACCTATGTTCAACGGCTAATTGGCGAGAATCACTATGAGAAGACGCCCGGCTGACCAATCGCGTAACGGCGCTGACGTAGAAGACACCGGGGATTGGACCGAGCTCGGATCCGTCAACCCAGAGATGCCGACGAGGAAGTTACTTCTTAGGGATGACCAGCGACCCAACCTCGCCTACTCTCATCCGGGAACGGCCATGAGAGCCCACCCGGAATGGCTCGGGTCCATTCCCACCGCCCTCGCAGCGTTATCGGACGCGGCCCCGAGGAATTACCAATTATCGGAGGCCCGGGTCCGAATTCACTGGATTCGGCCCTGCAGCGAGGAGCCACGCGATAGGTCCAGCCGCCGCGACAACGAAGATAGTTGAGGAAGTAGTGGGGACGCTCCGCTTCCGCGTTCCGAGCCGACACGAAGTCAGTGATGTGATTGAAGCTGCTGTAGCAGGCCGTGGCTCGCGCATGCGCGGCAATTTCAGCCTCAGTAACGTAACTATTTTCGATGAAATCGGGTAGCTTGAGCACTCCGCAGACTTTTATAATTGAAACTTATTCTTTATTTTGAGGATGGGATAGGGAAAGAGCACTGCAATAACTACGCAAAAGAATATATAATCGTCTGTCGTCCATCAGTCGTCCCGCCAATAACACTGGTACATTTCCGCCAGAATAACTGCCTCAAGGCGTCAGGGCCCTGGCCGCGCGGCTGCGTCATTGTAGATACGCTACTGTCTTGGCCGCGCATGCGCGAGCCAGAAGCTGCCGTCGGCAGCTTCAATCACATCACTGCACGAAGTAGGTTACTAGGACGCAGGACTGCGACGACAAAGAACCGACTTTTGCCATTCGCGATTCTAAAGAAAAGTATCGTTGTGCATTGGCTGAAACCTGAGCGGGCGAAAAGTTGTACCGATTGGTAAGTTGCCGATCACTCAATAATTATCGAAGAACTGTAAATGCTCGTGTTGGCTCGGGACGTAGTTTGATGGTTTCCTAACCTCGCGTCGCGGGCTAAGTGTTTCGGCGTGTCCGACGACCGGGACGAGCTCTCCCGACCAGGGCGCCGAAACAGTTTATCGTAACGTTCCCGATTGTGTTTTGCGGGACGTACGATCTCTTTCGATTGCGGCCGTTTCGTTAAGATCCTCGGAAGTTCCACGGTGGGACGACGCGACGCGCCCGTTTCGATCTCGCCACGTGTTTGCCGTCCTCGCCTAGTCACTTTGTATTGCGACGCGTATTCTACCGGGACTCGGCAGAAACCGTGCCTTTCGAGGCTTGTAAATTCACGCGAAGTCCTGTGACTGCCGAGTCCGACGCGAATCGAGAATAGTACACGCGATCGGCCGAACAACCGCCGAAGTTTATTGAAATCGCGCCGGCAGCCATATTCGTTGCCGCCGGCTCGCGCTGGTGGCCTGTAACACCACTATCTCTCATAATAAACGATTGTTGTTGCCGTAACTATCTCGGTTTATTTTCCCTGTGAGGAACGTTCCCGTCGCGGGGAATGCCCCGTTCTTCCTCCGCGTGGAATCCTGGACTGTTCTCTCGCTATCTCAGGCTATCGCGCAATCCTCGTGCATTCGGAAGAGTGACCCTTCGAATTTGAATTCCGATTGTTTCGCGTGGCACGCCGGCGTGCCTGGCGCCCGTAGTTCTTGTTTCGATCATTCGAAGGAGATCAATTTCGAATTCACGGGTGATTGTTTGTCCCGGGAGGACCACATTTCGCGCGACCGAGCGTGGCTCGGCCACCAAGCCATAATTTCCGGTGAACGACGTGACAGTACTTAAGTACTGATCGCGTATTTGATGGAACGTAGTACATGTTTTTGAAAGGTCTATGTCTAATTGTAAGCTTCAAAACGCAGTTAGTGGCAATTGTTTCAAGCGTGAACACCAGTCGATTTTTCGCGTGAAAAATGTCGACCTTTGTTGCAAGTAAGCAGCATTTGCGGGAAGTCATGTTGCATTATTTTGTTTTAAAGAAAAGTGTTATATATATATATATATATTTATATTTACTATATATATTTATTAGGGGAAGTCGGGGTATTGTGAGCCACTTTTTTTATTGCCAAAAAACTGCTATTAAATTAAGTTTTTCATCAAATTTAAACGCTAAATGTTGTAGTATGAAGATTTACCTCTCTTTTAGACAGAATAGTTTAATCGAATTCCTGCAAATTAGATGATTTTAAGACTATTACAAAAAAATTTGCATTTTCTTGAATTTGGAAAATCTCGGGGAATCGTGAGCCACTTTCAAAATCAAATAAAAATTACAATTTCTGTTATGGAATGTTTATTCATGTATCTGAATGACAAAATAATTTTTTAATAATAAGAAAAAAAGTTAAAAATAACCACAATTAATCTGAAATGCAAAGCTCACACAAGACCAATTTCTTTTAAAATCGAGCGAATGGTCATTTTTGGCATAATAACGTGGCATCGTAACTAAAAGAATTGAATCAAATAAAATATATATTAGATATTGCCAAAAAATGTATATCGTGCTCGAATATTGCATAAACAATCATTGAGAAACATCAAACATGTGAGGTTAGCTCGTTAAACGTCAAAAATCGAGTGGCTCACAATTCCCCGAGAAAAAAGTGGCTCATAATTCCCCGAACCCTTATTTTTACAACTTGGCCACAAACAAATAACACAAACCTTACCTAATTCAAATTTCTTTATTTATTTCAAAAGCTTGAAGTCACACGAGTATTACAAACACAGTTACCTGCTTAGATCCACAGAAAAATGTAACAATAATAGACCAAACACGAAATGAAAATAATACTTCGAGCGTAGCGAATTTGTATCTGCTAACAGAGCAAAGTAATGATGCGGGTGCGTACTTCAACTGATCGTGGAAATATTACCTTATTTCGAGACAACTCAAAAACAGTTGTTCGCAGCTGTCATTATTTTACAGTAAAAACCAGATGACGCTGGCTCACGATTCCCCGACTTCCCCTATATGTATATTTACGGGGACGATACTCCCCATCAAATACATGATTTCGACGTAAGGGCAATGATTGCGATGGTGTGTCAAAAAATGCGAAGATTCAGATTTCCCAGCATTACTTGATGGCAACATCCACGTGAAACACTTGCGGAACTGTCAATTGAATTAAACGTCGATCGATCTACTGTTGGAAAACGTTTTCACGCTATGGAAATTTTTTTATACGCTTCTTTTCAACAAAGAGGGGCGGAAACTTATTCCCATATCCAATACGTACGATGAATAAAATTGAAGCAGTAACAAGACTAGATATTATTGCTGAAAAGGATTATATCAGCGCCGAGTTTCGTAACTGGAATACTTCCGTGGGTGTGGCCGCAATGGAATCGACAAGCCTCGAGGTCTTCGAAATCCGAGCGCGCATATGTATAAATTAAGGCGCAGCGCACACGCTGCTCGAATGCGTTATTCGTGCTTTCGTGCGAGGTCCCGTGCCACAAAATACTATAGAATAGAGTGTATTGCATAGACTACACACACACACACGCACGCGCCCACACACACACAGTGGAACCCGTTCGTTCCATCGTCTGCGATCGAACGTTCTTTTTACAGCAATCTAAGTGTCCGATACGTGTACCTGTTTATTTCCAGGCTGGCAAAGTTCACTTGCACTTTTCAAACTCGAGCCGGTTCGCTGCGTTTCCATTAAACAAGGGAAATGCTGCGAACTGGTAGATTATTTTCGTCTTTGTTTCGCAATCAGTCTACACAGTGTCTGTCTCGTAACCGTTCATAAAAGCCACATAACCATTTCCTTGTGCAGCTTGTGATACACATAGTCCAGTCAACGAAAAGTTATAGAGGGAAATGGAAGGAACACAATTTTTAACTTTGAGTCTTTGTTTAGACTAGTTAGGAGGTAAAAATACTAAAGTCCCCACTCCTAGGAGGTGAGCGAGTGCAGGGCGACACGCAGAAAGTCCCCTTTTTCGATTTTCCGCTTATATCTCGGAAACTATGTGTCCTAGCGATAAGACCATTCTATACAAAATTAAAGCTGACAAAATGTGCCACAAGATTGATTTGATTGAGTTTTTCACTATCTCACATAATTTCCGAGATATCCGCGCTCAAAGTTAACTTTGGTATTATTTGTTCGAGTTAGTGTTTTTGCTTCAATTTCAACTTCAATTTTTCAGTTTCCACTCCCATTTTCCAGTTTCAACATCAATTTCTCAATATCAACATCAATTTTTCAAATTCCGCTTCACTTTCAACTTTACTTTTTCAATTTCCACTTCCATTTTTCAGTTTCAACATCAATTTCTCAATTTCAACATAAATTTTTCAATTTCAACTTCAAATGCACGTAGAAGGTCCCCCTTTTCGGTTTTCCGCTTATATCTCGGAAATTATGTGCCCTAGCGATAAGACTATTCTATACAAAAATAAAACTGACAAAATGTGCCACAAGATTGATTCGATTCAGTTTTTCGCTATCTCGCATAGTTTCCGAGATATCCGCGCTCAAAGTTCACTAATTGTGCTGAAGAGTTAGCTAGTCAAATAAGGCAAAAATTTTCTTTTTCGTAATTAGTGAACTTTGAGCGCGGATATCTCGGAAACTATGCGAGATAATGAAAAACGTGGGGCGCAAGATAATACATACATAGTAAGGAGTGTAGAGAGTAGCTACCGCTGAGAAAACTCAACAACAGTTCATATAATTTGCAGTGCATTAGAATTGTTAGTGATTTAGGTGTTCATGCATCAATTATCTATTTCATGCGCCCCACGTTTTTCGTTTTAAATCTTACAAGTATTTTCATAGCTACTAAAAATTCACAATCACAAATTTTCAGGACTATCTGTACGGGGTTAGGAATCTGTATGGGGCTAGAAAAAATTATTTTATACTTTTTAGTTCGTTTTTTAAACGTGATTTTTAAAAAAATTTATTAACTTCCCGATTCATAGGGAAGTTATTGTAATTACCCCAAAAATAGAAAATCGAGTTTTTAGCAGATCTTTACGTTTCATGGTCATTGCAGTCATTTTAGACTATTTTCAGCAAAATGTTCCTATGTGTGTGTGTGTGTGCGTATGTACGATGTGCGTATGGTAACAAATTTTTCGTTAACGTTTTCTGAAAAAGTAACAACGCGATCAGAATGATGAATGATGCAATCGATGTGCCCCGTCGTAACTTAGAGCTGATTAGATTTTGGCCCATATTGGTCAAGTAGTTTTTTTAGTTTTTTTCGAAAGAAGTTCATTCAACAATGCAATTTATACGAGAGAACGGAAATTTTCCACCGAAGAAACAAACGTAATTACATAAAAAATTTCTTTTTTAATTAAAAAAAATTTTTTAACTTATAATATAATATAAAAATAAAATATATAAAAAAAATAAAATAAAATATATAAAATATAATTTAATTTATGCAACTAATGCTAATGTTTCCGCTTACAATAATCGAAAATTATCCCAATGCAAGAGTGAGTTAATCATCTCTACTCCCCAGAATACATTTTCATAGAATATCGATGAAAGTACAAAAAAAAATTTATATTATTATACAATCTTTAAAAAAATAATCTAATGGAGCACACATGCGGAATATTAAAATTTATTACTTTTCAAGAAAATACTAGAATTCCGTCTATATTGTGGTTAGATTTTCAATTGGCCAGAGTAGGAGTGAAAGTAAGAACTCGTTATCGTGATTATATGTATGAAAAATGGGCTGAACTTTAGAAACCCCTCCCTTCTTTCGACATGTGACATACGTCATTATATTCGTTTAGACATGCCAAACAAAAAATGTATGTGTCATTTTTGGTTGAAATGAATAGTTTTCGAGATATTCGCAAAAAATTATAGCTAATAGAGTATTGAATTTTTCGTATTCCTGCACGCTCCGCGGCAACGTAAGCCTGCCCAGCGCGGCGTTTGTTTACTTTTTGCTTCAAAATACTTCAAAACAGGGTCTCACTCTGGTCATACATATACAGGGTGAGCTTTTAATTTCGATGGACTACTCCTGGATTTTCGGACGCGAGGTTGGGCCGGCCTGTCGGCCGGCCCTCTCCGCTCCCACCACCTGATCCACACACACCCTCCCTATGTTTCTCTGAGAAGAAGGTTCTCAGATTAAACAATATAAAATCAACTGAGTAGTGGCTCCTGCGACCAACGGATAGCATCTTCACCATCCTTGATTTCTAAGATTATACGACGGCTGTTCCACTTGGCCATTTTTTAAATTATGGACAAACACACTACTTATACACTAACTAATATGACACTATTATTCATACACTAAAACGATTTTATTAGTAAATTACGTTACGCGTCCGTCGACGACTCGTCAAAGACTGCCGTTTCGACCTCGTCTCTCGTTCAATTTCCTTTTGCGTTTTTCGACTTTTTCGATCGTCGTTTCTTAGCATTTTCCGTTTCGATCGTCATTCTTAGCGTTTTTAATTTTCGTTTTGCTCGTCGCTTTTCTCATCACGCACACACATGCATGCACACACGCTGGTACACACGCTGCGATGAAGCATCGATAGATCGCTGTGCACGAAAATGTAGAAGCAGTCTTTCAATCATACATATACAGGGTATCAGAATTAGTTAGGGTTAAGTGGTGGGCCGGTCCGACCACTCATACGAAAATGTAGGAGTAGTCTTTCAAAATTGAAAGCTCACACTGTATATGTATGACCAGAGTAAGACTCTGTTTCCTCTCAAAAAATAAACAAACGCCGCGTCGGGACAGGCTTACGTTGCCGCGGAGCGTGCAGGAAAACGAAAAATTCAATACTGTATTAGCTATAGTTTTTTGCGATATCTCGAAAACTATTTATTTCAGCCAAAAATGACACATACCTTTTTTTGTTCGGTATGTCAAAACGAATAGAATGACGTATGTCACACGTCAAAAGGAAGGGGGGGTTTTAAAGTCTTACCGAAAAATGCAAATATTCATCAAAATTTAACACCAATAATAAAAATATCGAATCAAGTAAATATGTCGAGTAAGGACAAATATAAAATCACACGTAGTCAATTTCCAGTGGTTCCTGCTGAAGCAATTACGATTCATAAAAGTCGGGGACAAACATACGAGAAAGTATGTTTGGATGTTAAAAAATCAGAAAGGCGAACTTTACAAATGTTGTATGTAGCACTGAGCAGAGTTTTAAAATTGAGCGGTTTATATATTATGGGACAATTTAAACTAACAGTATCGAAGAAAACCAAGATCAATACTGCAAACCCGGATAATGAGAAGTTGTATCGTTTGCGATAAACTAATTAAGACAATTTATTTTGCAACATTAGTACGCTATAACAAGGAACCAAGCGAGCAACGAGCCTACGATGTTCGTTTAATGCGACGCCATATAGCAAACATTTTGATAAGTAGAAAACTATTGAATTTCCCTGAAAACGTATAATCTTATTAAAACGTACTAAAAATAATGATTATAATATACTGCAACTAACGAATCGGGAAGTTCTTTGTGTGGCTCTTGGAGAGTCACACACCAAATAAAAAAACATGAATAGCTGCAGGCCCTACTAGCCATGCGTACCACTAACACTCTCGCAAGAGCAGTCCTACCCGCGAGCGACCGAAGCGAGCGAGCAAAAGCAACTGTTCGAATTGCTAGTACACCCGACCAACAGTCATTGTCACGTTTAACTCTTAACCCTGTCTCACTTTAACTTCTAAACCGTGCTCAAACCCAAGTTGTACAATTTGTCACGCACCCCCATAGTTTTAAGGACTTTCTCCATCATAAATAACTCCGAGCGAATGCCCTAGTCTTTCACATCCTTCACATCTGGTTTTTCTCCAACTCACCAATCCTCAGGTCATCCTTGTCCTTGCATTTTCTTTCTTTATTGCAATTCCCAGTCTTCCCTCTCTTCTGTAGTTTTCCCTTTCCTTAAACACTGTCTCCCACCACTCATTTCTTGTACCCCCAAAAAGACATCTAGTTACCAGCAAAGCATTTTAAAAAAGATCAGATTCTTCTCAACCACCGAACGAACAACATCTCGTTGTCACACCAAACTTGTACATAGTAGTTGATTATTAAAGGAGAGTTCTACTTATTAAGTGAACTATAATTTAAATTGTTGTACTTCACTGTCAACATCATCATCAACCACTATTCAACCAGCCCTCACGAGATTAATTTTTCGTCGAGTGCAGTGGGGTTACGATTGAACCATTAATCGAGTCCAATCCCGTACAACAACCCTACTCGCGAGCGAGCGAAGCGAGCGAGCATAAACAACACTACTCGTTTTTTATACTTTTCAGTCCATTTTAAAAACGTGGTATTTTTAAAAAATTTATTTTTATTTAAATAATAATTTTCTGCTTTGTAGTCTTGTATGTGTGAAATTTTACAATCGATTTTGAACATTTTGATGAGATTATAACAGAGAGATGTAGTAAATTTCAGACAGTATTGCGAACGTCATATGGTCAGAGTGAGACCCTGTTTTTTCTCTCATCTCCGGAGCGTGTTTACAAGCAAAACGTAAAGAAACGCCGCGCCGCGCCGTGGTATTATCCGTCCGCCGAGAGTTGGCACAGAATCTCGTCAGTGGGGTGCAGGGGGACTCGCCGAGTCCCCACTCTTGACGCAAGGCTGTCGACCCCACTCTTACGCTTCGGCGCGGCGTCGGGCGGGACCGGTCAACATAGATGTAAATAAGTAGGATCCGTGTAAACAACGGGGGCACATAATATTCTCTGTATCTTGTAGATACAGAAGTAAGTAGAAGTAACTTCAAAGATTCGAAAGGATTGGTGCATTATTTTTTGTGCAAACAAATGCGAAAGGTGATCGGTTTAAGCAGTGGCGGCTCAAGTCAAGTGGAGGCCCCAAGCGGTAAACATTTTGGGGCCCTCAAACTCAAGTTAGAAATAAAAGGTGCAAGAAAACTCTCACAAACTTATTAAAAAAGAAAAGTAATGAAAAATTTCATACCGTTGCACATTAAATGTAATAAATTTATTTATTTAAAATTCGGGGCCCTATGGTATCCCAGGGCCCCACGCGGCCGCTTAGTCCGCTTATTGTTAGATCCGCCACTGGGTTTAAGCCGTTTACTGTGCCCGGTCCCCTTAATAGTCTAATCATGGAAGGAGGGTTACGCCAATGTTCTGAGCTGGCGTCGCCACATCGCTCTGTTGCAGTTACACTCACGACGCTCGTTTGCTGTCTTCGTCAAGCGATTCGGCCAATCGTGGAAGACGTGTAGCGTGACATCGATCTGTTGCAGTCACACTCACGATGCCCGTTTGCTGCACTCGCCAAAATAAATAGTCGTAGCCAAAATATATAAGAAATAAATGTCGTCGAGCAATTTGTATACAAGTTCGTCGTGTACGCAAAAGATCATGCAATTGACTTTGCATGCGGTTACGAACTTGTAGGTCGGTTATTTTTTCGAACTTGTACGTCGTTTATTTCTTCGAAATTGTAGGTCGTTTATTTCTTCGAAATTGTAGTCTTCATTTCTTATTTTGGCGAGTGCACTATTTCTATAACAACCACAGATGTATAAAACTATTCTCTGCAACTTTTCTCCGTGACGTTTTTATCGATTTTAATATAATAAAGGCATTTATTTTGCTCAAAACTTAATTTCATCGATGAATAAAGATAAGTATACGTAAATTTTAATATTGTGTCCTATAATATTGCCATTTTAGAATTATGATTTTAATTCTGTTTGTTTCTTCTTCGAATATAGGAACGCAGAGGACCAGCTGTTGCAGAATTTTCGAATACCTCGAAACAACGACCAAAAGCATAAAGGATAATTTAGAAGAAACAGATAAGTTTGTGGTTACATTACTATTTTATTCTGTACTTCGCAATCATAACTTCAACTGTGTTTCTTTTTTCTTAATTACAGAAAGTGGCAAAAATCGACAGCGCGAACTGCACCAATCCTTTAAGTTGAAAATAAATGTAGACAATTAAAAAATGTTTTTGGTTGAACTTTTCATTAAAAGTCAAACCAATAAGTATTTAATGAAAAACAAAATATTAGGTGCGGGATTCGATTCGGGGCCAGAAGATTCCCGGCCATATAGTTGTTCTTTTAACGACTATGCAATCTCTAAATAATTATAAAAAAATTAAGAACAATTACTTCAATAATATCCAAGTACTGAATTTTTATAAAACTGGTGTATCTAAAACTTCAATACAAAATATGCATTTTCTCGAAATGTTTGGACGTTTTCAATTTTTTAAAACGTTTTCATAATCTGAAAAATCTGAAAAAAATACATATTCATAATCAGGATGACACACAACTAACGTAATAATATAAATTTGGTCAGCTGAAGATTTTTATATAAAATTGGCAATTTTATGTTCTCCGAGTTATTTAAAAATCGACTTTGCAACCAAAAATTTTGAAAAAAATCTCAGTCGCGTATGCTATTAGGTAGAATATTCATGAATTTTTTCATAATTTTCTGTTGAACATGACGTGACTAAAAATCAATTTGGATAGATACTTTTGACCATCTTATCCGGCTATACCTTAAGAATCGACAAAAACATTATTTAAAAAATACAAAATATTATTCTCTTTACATCATTAAACCCAGTTTTCCAAAAAAAAATTTAGTCGAAATTTCTATTCGATATCTCTTTTAGATCAAAAGTTATAGCAAAATGTGCGCCGGCGTCGCGCCGCGCTGTGCCGGGATTTAAATGCGCGCCGTCTCCAGATTCCGACTTTTCGCCTCATGCTTTCGAAACTTCGGTAACGTGAAAACCCAAGGAACGCGTCAGCGGTCAGCGTCGATCAGTCGAGCAGGTAGTAACACGGACAGAGTAGGGGTACGCTGGTGTGTGTAGCGCGCGCGTAATCGAACAGGCACCAATACGGGCATGCGCGGCCGACACGGATACGACGGTACGTCAGGGAAGGGGAAACCAGCGACTCAGGGGAACGGCCCACGGCCCACGAATCTACCATCACTGCACTGAACTCCTTCGGTGCGAAGCGGGTCAGTGGAGTGGGGATGAGTCAGAGTGGAAACGCGTAGTGGAGTAGGGAGCGCTGTCGCGCGGCGTGGCGATCGCTGAACGCGATGACGTAGGTTTCGCGGGGAGGTGAACAGGTAAATATTTAATTGTTATTTCTCCGAAACGGATAGTTTAAAAAAATTGTTTTTTTAATAATGCATTGTCATCCAGTTCTGAGCTATGTTTAAAATTTCAAGCCTCTAGCTCATCGGGAAGTTAGTTTAAAATCAATTGCAAAATTTGCCACCGAACAGACAAACAAACAAGAAAGCGAGCTAATAAAAACGTGGTAAAATGGAGCTCATAGAATACCGAAAAAAATTTTTGTTTTTATGTAATCTTTTATAGAGATATCAAGATCACCTTCATTTTTTAAAATGGAACCACCCTGCTTTAAAAGTCTACAATGATAGTTCCTTTCACTGCGATTTCAGTGACTATAATTACTCAAGATCATTCAAGGTCACGGACAGAAAAAACTCATAGAACTAAAATAAGGAAGCAGAATAGTTTATCACCGGTGAGACTTGCAGTAAACATGCTAAGTAGGGATTGCAATCCCGCAATCCCGCGGGATCCCGCGTCATTTCTTGGTCCCGCATTTCTTAAATAGGTGATGCGGGATCCCGCAAATTTTGCGGGACTATGCGTATAATCGACATTTTGCGAACGACGACGCGCCCGATCAACTATTTCGATGATGCATTTACTTCACGGCTCCGCGCTCTTCACTTTTTCCGTTGTCGTGCCACGTACATATCTGGTTGTAGATCCTATTATTCTATTAGAAACGGATATGATAAGAAAATTCACTAAACTGCAAAATGAAAATCATAAATTTTCTTTAACATTTGATAAATGGACTTCTCTCGAAAAAATAGGAGATACTTAAACATAAATGTACATTATCAAAATAAATATTGTAATCTCGGTTTGGTTTGAATCCATGGTTCATGTACAGAGCATTGCGTCAAGATGGTCGAGGAACGTTTAAAAAGCTTCGAATTAAATATATTATAAAAGACAACATTATTGGCATAACAACAGATAGAGCGAGTGTGATGCTAAAAGTTGGTAAACTTATACCTTGCTATCAACAACTCTGTTATGCACACGGCATACAACTTACTGTTATTGAAGTTTTATACAAAAAAAAATTCGGAGCAGAAGCACTGGAAGAACCATGCTTACAATGCAATATGTCTGACACTGACGATGAAGACAACGAAGTTGTAGGCGAAGAAAGTTTTTTATCAGTTACTACAAACTTTTCATCTGCAGAAGTGAATCTAAATTATAAAGATCTTATTGTGAAAGTGTGAGAAAGTTTGTGAAGATTTTTAAGAAGTCACCAACAAAAAATGACATTTATTTGCAAAAATATGTGCAAGTAGAACTGGGAAAAAATCTATAATTAATTTTAGATTGCAAGACTCGTTGGAATAGTTTATCGAGTATGGTGGAACGTTTTCACAACTTAAGATTGTGCTTAAGCAAAGCTTTAATCGACATCGAATCTGAAATATATTTCACCGATTAATAATGGTCCAAAATAAATGACTTGAAGTTATGTCTGGAACCGATTAAGGTGAGACTTACAGAAGAGATTGAACTCTGATCACCGCAGAAACAACTTTTTATTTTGGAAAAATTAGATAAACCGTCTACTCCTCTTAACACTGATTTAGCCACAGCACTCCGTAAAACGATACGACAACGTCGTACCGACTTAAGTAGAATATTAGTATATTTGCCAAATCCGAGAAATATGAACACGAATGTAAAAATTTAAGAGATACTACATGGAATAAAATGGAAGAACTAAATCCTCAGTCCCGCGGGATTGAAATAAATCCCACATGAATCCCGCGAGATTGAAAATGGCTCGGAATTGCAATCCCTAATGCTAAGGTCCTTCAATGCTATGGAACGTTCTCAAACATCCTCTAACGGGTACAGTGTGTTTCCAAACGCAATTCCGCTATGCCTTACTCAATGATTGATAGGTGTGACACGATAACGGTTTACTGTGAATTCAGACAAAATGCATAGCAGGCCCGATTGCTTTATGAAGAAATGTACCCTGAGCGAAACACTCCTCCTAGGCTGACTTTTACTAATATCTACAAGTTATTTAGAAATACTGGAACTGTAGGTGTAAGAAAACGTAAACGGAAGAATGCCATGACTACTGAAGACAATGTAATTAATATTTTAGTAGCTGCAGCTGTCAATCCACATGTGAGTACGAGAGAAATTGCCCGAGAAGCAAGCATGAGTCAAGGTAGCGTATTACGAGTCCCGACCCGACATAAATTTCATCATCCGTTTCACATATCGCTATATCAGGAATTACATGGAAGCGATTTTCAAAATTGACGTAATTTTTGTCAATGGGGACTGCATCAAAATCGATCATTCTTTTCTAATGTTTTCTTTACAGACGAATCAACATTCACTAATCATGCTTATCAATTGTATATAGGTTATAACCCAGATAGTGCACGACGTCTTAAAGATGTCCATTATACGTCTATTTTAGGTCTGAAAGTCTTACATCCTAAAAAGACGTCTATAAGACCATATACAGTGTGATCTTTATGTACCCATAATCTAGCAGTAAGTATTAGCATTGGTATTATTTGTTCCAGTTAATGTTTTTGCTTCAATTTCAATTTCGATATGAATATCAATTTCAATTTCGATATGAATATTTTTTTCAATTTTTATTGTGATTTTAATTGTAATTGTTATTTTTATTACACTTTTTATGTCAATTCTACATGCGTTCTTCTGATAAAAAAAGCTATTGGGTTGGCAAGAAAGTAATTTCGGTATTTTAAGGTGAAATATATAGCCCAATATTTTTATCCAAGCAATGAATTTTAATGAATAAGATATTCTCCCTTTTGTTCGACGATCTTTTGCCAAAAAGATTAAATAAGAAAATATTTTGAATAAAGAAATTCGGTTTTATTTCACCTTAAAATACCGAAATTACTTTCTTGTCAACCCAATATTTATTGGTTTAACTTTAAACTCGTTTTTGTCGAAAACTATTTTTACTCTTCCCTTCTTTCAATTTAATTAACATTTATCGACCTTTAAGACTTCTTAGGGACATCTTAAAGACCTCCCGAATGTCCTACGAACGTCTCCTGAACGTCTTTGTGGTATCTTCATATTTTGTTAAGAAACTTATTAATCATTGTGTTATTATTCTTATATTTATACACCTCCTTGTTTTACACACCATGCTATTATAAGAATAGTATGGTATTGAAACAAATGTTCATAGATGGAAAAACGTTTACATTCATATATGTATACATAAATATAAAACATTAATTTTTATACAAATAATTACTTTTGTCTTAACGAATGGTTGATTAAAATGTAAATGTAACATTGAATTCGTGACCAGCGACCCCAAAAATCTTAGTACACGTACTTTTGGTAACTTTGGTACTTTTGGTAACTTTTCGGCGTTTCAGAACACTGCGTCGCACAGTGGGCTGTATGCTGTATGATTTCAGCGGTCAAAATTAAATTTTTAAAACTTTACATAAATTGTACAATTTTTGTGGCTTGAGTTAGTTGAATATCTGAGGAACAATCTCCCATCATTCGTTTTCCCATTCATGTATCCATAAAGCACTGAAAGTCGGAAGTTTGAAATTCTGTTAACACGCTTTCATTTTTCAACGAATTCACCTATTAGTAATTGTTACCTTATTTACATACACTAACAGATTTTTGTTTTATAGAAGTTTTTTTAGCTAAGTATAAGGTATACTTCTACGAGAAATTCACTTTTGTACTATATACATTTCTTTAGTTATTAATATTCAAAGATAACCAACGATTCAATCACTTTCTTTGTGATTTTAAGACTCTGGTAATGACTTTGTTATATCTCCGGGTGTGCGACCGGGTGTTCATTTATATGCCATTGTGTTCTTTGAAGTTTTCTAATTAAGATACAAGAAAAAAAGGCTACTACTACGCGCTACTCCGTGTTTTATAGTTGATCTACGAAAAAATGGCCATCGCGCGCGCGCGAAAATCGCAGCATTTCTCACATCCTGCATGTTCGCATTCGCTATATCTTCGTGTTAACTTAAGTAAATACTAAATAATAATAATAAACACAATATATACTAAAATAATAAAACAGTATATACACATGAAATTTTTAATAATATACAGGGTGGGGCAATAACTATGTCCACTTTGTGGATTTATTTGTAATAATATGAAAAAATGTTATGGACAAAATTTACATAAACATTTTCTGCGTTGGTAGAGGCATAGATGAGATTTCAAGGTCACCTTGATTTTTGTAAATTGAAAGACCTACTTTTTGTATCATGAATCGATAGACTATCGAATTCTGAGTAAAAATGTAACGACCTCCATATGTCTCAAATCTAATAGTTAACAAGATATTATCGAAAGAAATTTCTTTCTTCTTTTGATAATATCTCGTTAACTATTAGGTTTAGGACATACGAAGCACACTTTTATATATACAACACTTTTATACTCAGAATTTGATACTCTATGTGTTAGACACGATTAACGGTCTTTCAAAGATTCGGCACCGCGCGAACCCCCCCTCGTCGTCCCGACAGTAACGCGGCGAGTAGATACCATCGAAGCGAGCTCCCATGTATGTATTCATATACACACGCGAATTCATTGTACACAAATCTTAGCGAATCTTTAAACCGGCCACCAATAGTCTCCCCTGCGAGATAACCGCGGGTTTAATAAAATATCATCTCCCCTGTGTGAAATCAGCGGTTCTAGAATCGAGCATCTCTCCTCTGTAGGAGTAATTGAGGACGCAATCAGCATCACGCGTACGTTGTATAAACAATAAAAACTCAGTTCGGCGATTTACAGAGTCATACACCTGATTCCCGAACGTTCCCTCGAACCACCTTCTTTGCACGCGATTGCAGCATTTTTCTGTTCACGGACTCTCTGACTACGACAGGGTCGGTGTAACACTATGTATAGATCTATGGTATGAAAGGGGACATTCTGTTTTAAAAAATCAAGTTGACCTTGAAATCTCCTCTATGCCTCCATCCACCCAGAAAACGTTTGTGCCACAACATGTCCCCCTCTGAACCGTGCAAATTTTGTTCACAACATTTTTCCATACTATTATAAATAACGGAGATTATTCTTTGCACTAACTATTTTAAAACGATACTTTAAACGTAAATGATTACACTTTTCGATAGTGTAGGGGAAGTCGGGGTATTGTGAGCCACTTTTTTATTGCCAAAAAACTGCTATTAAATTAAGTTTTTCATCAAATTTCAACGCCAAATATTGTAGTATGAAGATTTACCTTTCTTTTAGACACAATAGTTTAATCGAATATCTGCAAATTAGATGATTTTAAGACTATTACAAAAAATTTGCATTTTCTTGAATTTGGAAAATCTCGGGGAATCGTGAGCCAGTTTCAAAATCAAATAAAAATTACAATTTCTGTTATGAAATGTTTATTCATGTATCTGAATGACAAAATAATTTTTTAATAATAAGAAATAGTTAAAAATAACCACAATTAATCTGAAATGCAAACCTCACACAAGACCAATTTCTTTTAAAATCGAGCGAATAGTCATTTTTGGCATAATAACGTGGTATCGTAACTAAAAGAATTGAATCAAATAAAATATCTATTAGATATTGCCAAAAAATTATATCGTGCTCGAATATTGCATAAACAATCATTGAGAAACATCAAACACGTGAGGTTAGCTCGTTAAATGTCAAAAATCAAGTGGCTCACAATTCCCCGAGAAAAAAGTGGCTCATAGTTCCCCGAACCCTTATTTTTACAACTTGGCCACAAATAACACAAACCTCACCTAATTCAAATTTCTTTATTTATTTCGAAAGCTTGAAGTCACACGGGTATTACAAACACAGTTACCTGCTTAGATCCACAGAAAAATGTAACAATAATAGACCAAACACGAAATGAAAATAATACTTCGAGCGTAGCGAATTTGTATCTGCTAACAGAGCAAAGTAATGATGCGGGTGCGTACTTCAACTGATCGTGGAAATATTACCTTATTATGAGACAACTCAAAAACAGTTGTTCGCAGCTGTCATTATTTACCAGTAAAACACAGATGACGCTGGCTCACGATTCCCCGATTTCCCCTACATAAAATAGACGAATAACGTTAAAATATTAATTATAATCCGCAGTATACTTGATTGAAAAATAGCTACAAACTTTACAATTTAATACGCTCCTATTTATGGACAAATTTTGCACTCAAAACATCCATTTCAGAAAAAACGGTATACAGTACAAACAGTAGAAATCTCAAGCTTTAAAATAGTTGTTTTTTCATCAAATTTGGTTAAATTGTAGCAAAGTTACAGCCGTTTCAATATTGAGCGAATTTTGAACTAGCTGTGACCGCTGAAATGGGGCATACAGCCCACTGTGTGTCGTCTATAATGGAGAGAAACTTTTCAACTGAAGTATTTGTAAAACAAAAGTTCTCATAGCAAATGAAGTTACTCTACTTTCATAACGAATGATTTCGCACTTTCAGTTATCAATCAATATTATATTGATTGATTCAATAATAGTTTATAAAATTCGAATGGTAAATGAATAATGAAATTCTGGTGATCTAGAAACTAGCTAAAACACGGCTGAAACACTAGCTGAAACGGCTCATATTTCGATTAACATTCGATAAGTTTATATTAGAGGATCGATACAATTTGAAATCGATTATACGGTGAAATACCAGTTCGTATTTTCAGCGCAGCTCGTTCGATACTTTCACGATCGAGACAGCAGGAAGTATCTGGTTGAATTGTAACGGGTGTACGTGCAGAAAAGGAGCGAGTAGTCACGCGTGCCAAGCTTAGGCACCGAAGTTGTAAATAATGGCCCGAGTCCAGCCGTTCTCCTTTCGATCGTCCTTCGACTTGGTCGCTCGCACTCCCAGCACACACGTTTACACGAATCCGTAGCTTTAACTTATGGTTTTGTTTGACGAATTACCGATCATGGCTCTTTCATTGCTCTGTCAGATTCGTCAGATTTTTCATAAAAATAGCATCACGACTGTAGAATCACAACCATATCCAGTGCAGAAGTTCTGACCACATAAATTCTTCATCTAGGTGCACGGTAGTGCACCAGCCAAGTACTCGCACTATCTCCTTTTACACGAAACAACTTAGCCGGTTTTTAGAGGCTTATAACTCGGCACTGGAGGCAGATGGAGAGATGTAATTTCGTACACTTGTTAAATGTGTGTATGTGTGTGTGTGTGTGTGCGTGTGTGTGTGTGTGCTATCATGTCTCAATATTGACAAAACATTAATCTTCCAACATTAGTAGGTTCCGAGATATAGGACCTCAAAAATCGTTAAATTTGTCACTGACTGACTGACAGATCATCAAAACCTTTTGGGTACCTCCCATTGACCTACAAGCTTGAAATCTGGTACATAGGTCCACCATAACAAACTCAAAGGAATAATTATCAAAGTCTGAAATTTTACACCTTAAAGGGGTTGTATTGAAACAAAAACATTACGAAATAGGTACGTAGGATAGAACATAGCAGCATAACATATACATAGTATACGTTTTATTAGCTTCGAAGTCGCAACAAATACTGATGAAAAAAACAATCGCTCCAATCGGGCGTTGCGTCGCCGGCAGAGTGTTAATCTTCAATTCAACAAAACTTGATGAGATCTCAACAAAAACATCCTGTAAACAGGAGCCAAGTTCTTATGGCCGTAATTAGAAGTTGTGAGATCAAACAAAATACGGCCAAGTTCGTTAGCTTAGAAATACCTCTTGCAATATTGAAAAAAGCGTTTGTAAAAGTTAGTTTAAAAGAACGCTATTTAATTTTTATAGAGTTATATACATGGAGGGCTAAATTATTCAAACTTGGCCGTTACTTTTTAAAACTAATGGCCATAAAAGGTGTTGGGTAGCGTTCAAGTTTGAGTAATTTAGCCCTCCATGTAACTCTTTAAAAATTAAATAGCGTTCTTTTAAACTAATTTTGACAAACGCTTTTTTCAATATTGCAAGAAGTATTTCTAAGCTAACGAACTTGGCCGTATTTTGTTTGATCTCAACTTTTTACGGCCATAAGAACTTGGCTCCTGTTTACGGGATGTTTTTATTGGGATTCCCTATTTCAAAATGTAACATACAGGGTGTCCCAAAATTCGTAAACTTCCCAAGAGGGGGTGGTTCCTGAGACCATTTCAAGCAACATTTTCTTTGCAAAAATGTTATCCGCGGCTTTGTTTAGGAGTTATTAACGAAAAACACGGACCAATCAGAGCGCGACCTAGACGCGAGTTGCCACAGTCGGCG
>CM052294.1:0-14616 GCA_028455765.1 Lasioglossum oenotherae | reverse complement strand
AAAAATCGACTTTGCAACCAAAAATTTTGAAAAAAATCTCAGTCGCGTATGCTATTAGGTAGAATATTCATGAATTTTTTCATAATTTTCTGTTGAACATGACGTGGCTAAAAATCAATTTGGATAGATACTTTTGACCATCTTATCCGGCTATACCTTAAGAATCGACAAAAACATTATTTAAAAAATACAAAATATTATTCTCTTTACATCATTAAACCCAGTTTTTCAAAAAAAATTTAGTCCAAATTTCTATTCGATATCTCTTTTAGATCAAAAGTTATAGCAAAATGTGCGCCGGCATCGCGCCGCACTGTGCCGGGATTTAAATGCGCGCCGTCTCCAGATTCCGACTTTTCGCCTCATGCTTTCGAAACTTCGGTAACGTGAAAACCCAAGGAACGCGTCAGCGGTCAGCGTCGATCAGTCGAGCAGGTAGTAACACGGACAGAGTAGAGGTACGCTGGTGTGTGTAGCGTGCGTAATCGAACAGGCACCAACACGGGCATGCGCGGGACACGGATACGACGGTACGTCAGGGAAGGGGAAACCAGCGACTCAGGGGAACGGCCCACGGCCCACGAATCTACCATCACTGCACTGAGCTCCTTCGGTGCGAAGCGGGTCAGTGGAGTGGGGATGCGTCAGAGTGGGAACGCGTAGTGGAGTAGGGAGCGCTGTCGCGCGGCGTGGCGATCGCTGAATGCGATGACGTAGGTTTCGCGGGGAGGTGAACAGGTAAATATTTAATTGTTATTTCTCCGAAACGGATAGTTTAAAAAAATTGTTTTTTTTTAATAATGCATTGTCATCCAGTTCTGAGCTATGTTTAAAATTTCAAGCCTCTAGCTCATCGGGAAGTTAGTTTAAAATCAATTGCAAAATTTGCCACAGAACAGACAGACAGACAAACAAACAAACAAACAAACAAGAAAGCGAGCTAATAAAAACGTGGTAATAACATACTGCAACTAACGAATCGGGAAGTTCTTTATGTGGCTCTTGGAGAGCCACACACCAAATAAAAAACGTTAATAGCTGCAGGCCCTACTAGACATGCGTACCACTAACACTCTCGCAAGAGCAGTCCTACCCGCGAGCGAGCGAAGAGGGCGAGCAAAAACAAACCTACTCGCGAGCGAGCGAAGCGAGCGAGCAACAATAACCCTCTAGTTTATATGTATACAGAACGCATTACTGAACCACCATATACAGGGTGTCACCAAACGTTTGTACCTCAAATATCTTTGTTGTTTCTAAAGATACGTAAAATATGGTAAGGACAAAGTTGATTGGTACAATGGGGCTGACACGATGCAAAAAAAATGTTGTTTTTATGTCATTTTTTTAGAGATATCAAGATCACCTTCATTTTTTAAAATGGAATGAGGTATTTTTTAATATATCAATCGATGCAGCCTGACATTCGTTATAAAAAAGTACTAACCTATGTATGTCGAAAAGTTAGTGGTTCAGGAGATATTTCAATTTAAATAACTCTTAAATACCATTACTGTCGTACTAAGACGTTACATAAGTAAGTAAACACTAATTATATTCCAACAAGATAATGCTGCAGTATATACTGCTAAAATTGTTAAGGAATATTTTTTAAATGAAAATAGCTCCACTCTTCAATGGCCGGCGTGATCACCCGACCTTAATATCATTGAAAATTGTTCGGCAATGCTTTCGCAAGCAGTGTATGCTGAAGGCCAACAATTTTCAAACACAAATTAATTAAATACTTACATTACAACTGAATGGGAAAATTAAATTTAGACAAAAATTAAGGAACTACATAATATAGTTTGGTGTAGATATTGTTATAAGAAATATTGTGTTGTATAAAATATATATCTTTATTTTTCAACTCTGCTATCATTTTGTTTGTGTTGGATTATGTGTTTCCCTTCCACTTGAGAGAACTCATTGAACTAAAGTCAATCTATGTTCTGTTTACATATTCGCAGCAGGTATGTTTCACACACTACACAGAGTTTCCACGCTAGCATAATCTTAACACGAGAAATGAAAGATAGCACGCGTGTGCTATCTTTTTCTTTGGGAGTGACCTGATTTCTATCGAAAGTTCTTTGATTTTGAATCGAGTTTGGTCGAACGTTCCCACTGTGCGGCGCCGAGGCGGCAAAAAATCGATTTTATAAATTTTCGATTTTCAAAAAGGAAGATTGTTTTCGTATTACTAAATAGTGAGTGCATAATGTGCCTAAGTCCGATTTAAAAAAAAGGAATTTTTAACGGAGATATATGCATGGTAAATAACCTCTTTTCTCTCTTAGGAATTCATCAGTTATCAGTGCCATAGTTATCAAATTATTGCGCCTTTAATTGAATACTTAGAGGTCTACAGTTTATAGAGGTTATTATACATGCCTTAAACTATTAACTGGCAAAAATAATTTCTCAATAAAGTTGTTCAACGTTAACTAATGTGAATTAAACGGAAGGCTCTTTGCGTTGCGCTCATTTTTTATTTATGGAAGCAAATCTTAAAAGTGTTAAGCAGCTTCGGTTAGGTACTAATTGTTTTGATAAGGTGTAATATTGAACTAATAACTTTGTGTACAAAATCTCGGCCTATATCGAACCATTTTGACTGCAATTTAAGTTTAAATATTAACGATCAGAATTTTCAAAAATGAATCGCGCCAAAATTACGGTTATCTGATGTTTAGGGTGAATTTTTTAAGGATATATCATAAATAATACAGAAAAATGTAAAATAGTTAGAATCAATTGTTCAAATAAAAAGAAAATTAATAATAATTTCTTTATGTTAAATAAACAAAGTTTTCCTCAAAAGATGGCAAAAAATCCGTAAAAATGAAACTATCCAACAAAGAACCCCGCACTAATCATATGGAAAATCTATCCCGGCAAAATCAGTTGGATTTTTCATATGTTGTAGCATATGGACTACTCAACAAAAGATGTAATGGGCACAAAGCTCAATAATGGACAGTTATCGAGTTATAATCAGTCAAACATGACAAATTCTGCCTGCCGAATACTCAAATCTCGGGAAGTATTTATTTTTTGGAAAAATGTTTGAAACAGAAATAGTAGGGTTTCACGAAATCTGTTAAGTGGTGTCATTATTTTCGAAGTTTGAATTACCTTGAAAAGGTCTGTGAACAGAAATCTTTCACAAAAATCTTTGCGTGTCACAGCAGAGATAAGGTCCCACGGTTCGTCACTCCCGTAGTATGTTTTCACTCCAAACCCTCTCTGCTGTGTGTGTGTTTTTGTGCGTGCGTGCGTGTGTGTGTGGATTAATTAAAAAATGATCTTATTATGTATTACTCATTTGAATTCTGTTGTGATGGTCTCTGATTTGAGTATTTGGCAGCTCGAAGTAGCGTTTACTTACTAGTGTAACATCTTAGTACGACAGTAATGGTGTTTTAGATTTATTTAAATTGAAATATCTCCTGAACTACTAACTTTTCGACATACGTAGGTTAGTACTTTTTGCAATTGAAGACGTTTGGTCCATTCATATAAAAGTTATTCTGATTTAAAGTGTGTGGAATCAGTTATGCTCCTTACTGTACATATAAACTTAAAGGGGTTACATATATGTACCTTTAGTGGCGGAAAAAATTCACCTTTTACGTGATCTTGTACGGGATATATCTTAAATAATAAAGAAAAATATGAAATTCATATGTATAAATAAATATTTAATAGCAGTTTTTTATGAAAAATAAAGTTTTCGTTCACTGGACCTCTGTCGGAAAAATTCAACAGGCATTTTTCTGACAATGGTTTAATGACCGCTATAAAAATTATTCATGTAACATAAAATTGTTATTAAATATTTTTTAATGTACACAAAGCATTAATACATCATATGCATTCCATACTTTTCTTCATTATTTCGAAATATTCCTAAACAAATTCACCTAAAACACTATATACATCGTAACCTTTGCACGATTCATTTCTGGAAATTCTAAAAGTTGATATTTAAACAAATTGAATTTCACTTAAATGAAATTTTCACCAAAAATATTTTAAAAACACGGTAATTCTTACCTAGAGATAATTAAATATTTTTTGCATTTGTTAAACAATAATTTTTACTAACTTTTCATTGATATTTTTTATTGAAAAGTGAAGTGTTCAAATATAGTTTTTCAACTTTTTTTTCTTGTTATGAACAATAATATTTAGTGTTGGTCTTAATCTTTAACACATAAAAGAATGCTTTCCTGTCTAAAAAAAAGAAATATTTTAAATACATATTGCGACTAAAGTAGTACTAATATTATATTCAGTCGCTATTACCACAAATAAAAAAGTAAACTAATAAAACAAACATACCATAATTTGTCTTTCGTAATGATCTATGATGATCGATTGCATTAGTTTATTAATAACTCTTTCGTCTCAGGATTCAGTATTTGACAGACCTGAATTTTTTAAAGGTGTTAATAAGTAAAAAAAAATTTATTAGAATTGCAATTGGTAGGAATCATAAAAAATTTTTTAAATGATGTTTTGTCAACTTTTTTATCTGGGACTGTAACGATAATTTAAAAAATGCGTTTTATAGTTATATGGGTAACTTATATGATCAACATTGTAATGAGCTACATACGTTTAAAGATGAGAGCTTAAGGGTGAAGGTCGCAGATTTTCAGTCTTGCCATTCGCCCTTACGTGATCGTTTTTAAACGTTTGTAGCTCATTGCAATGTTAACCGATTTCGATGAAATTTTCAATATGTACATATAGAAGTTACCGAAATCTGATATAAAACGCATTTTTTAAATTATCGTTATAGGCTCAGATAAAAAAGTTGACAAATCATCATTTTTTAAATTTTGTATGATTTCTACCAATTGCAATCGTAATAAATTTTGTTTACTTATTCTCTAGCGAACTAGCCGGTCTAACATCTTTAAAAAGTTCAAGTGCTTTGGACCAATCTTTAAAAAGTTAGGCGATTTTTAAGGGTGTCCACTTAATATTGCCGCTGACTGTAATTGTGACATGTACCGGTCAGATGTTAACAATAATCTCAAATAGTTTTCGAACGCTGCCCAAGGTTCCAAAGATAGAAATAAATGCAGCGACAACGCTAAGAAACTCTTATCACTCGTTTCGTTATATTTTTTAAAAATAAAAGTGACTATCGAAGTTAATTTACATATATATCTTTACTCTATTTATCTCTTATAATGTTATTGCAGAAACGTTCGTATTTGGAAGACATTTGATCAGTCATACTGTTGTACGCAAGCGAAACACGTCGCGAAGTAACATTGACAGCTTTGAACAATGATAAGTCGCAAAGTAGGAAGAGGTAGGACAATATTTTTGCATAATTATATACGGGAAAGAATGCTGAAAATGATCCAATTTGTTATAAAACAAGACTTTTCACGACCCTCTAGATATTCCTTGTCAAATGTAAAAAATTTGGCCAATTTTTTTATTTCATTGAATATTAATTTTTAACATATTGTGAACCATACCTTTTAGTGTCAATGTTAATTTTGTAACACAAAAGAGTGCACTTCATCGTAAACAAAAAACAATGAGATATAGTAAGTGGTGTGATCAGGGCACCTCGAAGAAGAGAAGCAATTTTCTTGGTGAAAAGTACTATCTCTAAATACTGTACTGTCTACTTTTAAGTATTCGTCCTAATTACAATTCTTAGTAAACTGTATTAATTTTTTCATTTTCGAGGTTGATTGACATTTAGGAAGCAATACAAATTTATTAGAAATCGATATGAGAAAGTTGACTTTTTACTACTTTTTAGCTAAATGACACCAACTTCTTCGATCCGGACCACTGTGCGGCGCTGTCATGTCGCCGCGACGCGGAGTTTGTTCAACCGTAACCGTTAAAATGTTCTGTAGACTTTAACGACGTAACGCGAGTAGATCGGGTAGACCAGGGCTCGGAATTTTTTCATCGCGACGGCCGAGAATCGGAGACTATGCGTCCCGCGCGTCTCGCTCAGTGATGTGATTGAAACTGCCGTAGCAGGCTGTGGCTCGCGCATGCGCGGCAATTTCAGCCTCAGTAACGTAACTATTTTCGATGAAATCGGGTAGCTTGAGCACCCCGCAGACTTTTATAATTGAAACTTATTCTTTATTTTGAGGATGGGATAGGGAAAGAGCACTGCAATAACTACGCAAAAGAATATATAATCATCTGTCGTCCATCAGTCGTCCCGCCAATAACACTGGTACATTTCCGCCAGAATAACTGCCTCAAGGCGTCAGGGCCCTGGCCGCGCGGCTGCGTCATTGTAGGTACGCTACTGTCTTGGCCGCGCATGCGCGAGCCACGGCGCTGCTACGGCAGCTTCAATCACATCACTGGTCTCGCTCCCCGGACCGGCCCTAGTGCTCGCAGCTGCTCAGGCGCGTACCATTTCATAGGCGCTATTCGTGGTGCATCATGATGACACTCGTGTCAATAGGTTTCCGCATTACCATTGAGGTACTATTGCCAATGCGTTTTTTTTGTAATTAGTGGTATAACCTGTAGGCCTACTAAATTTAAAATTTTTAAATTTATCTTATGAATTTATTTTTCTAATTAATTTTCTACAGCTGTTGTCCGAAATTATCGTGCGACATAGTGGAGTAGGCCTACAGGAGATACCACTAACAAAAAAAACGCATTGGCAATGTGTAATGAGGAAACCTATTGACACGAGTGTCATCATTATGAACCATAAATAGCGCCTATGAAATGGTACGCGCCTGAGCAACTCCGAGCACTAGGGCCGGTCCGGGAAGCGAGACGCGCGGGACGCATAGTCTCCGATTTTCGGCCGTCGCGATGAAAAAATTCCGAGCCCTGGGGTAGACGATATTCATGTAATCCTGTAGGCCGTCGATGTAAGGCTCTCAGTTGTCACTATCCACTGGCTACAGACTCTCTGTGACTCTTGATTCGTATTCTTTGTATCGCCCGTGTCTCTCACCAGACGATGGGCGTGAAATGTTAATGCGCCGATGAAATTCGAAACAAAAGTTCGGTAAGTTTCCGAGGCTGTTTCAATCCGCTGAATGTGCTACGACTCTCCGGCACAAAATGATGGTATGTACTCTTTGTTTCGGGATAACCTTGACGAAACAGAATACATACATGTAGGATTTCCCTATTTTTACGATGTTGCGATCGAATTACGTAATCGATCTACGCGGGCAGGAATCAATTAATGAGCCGACTCGTAACGAACATATACTATGATTTAATGAAAACTAAAACGATGGAACAAAGATATGGGTACAAAGATACAATCGTACACGGCGATGACCGACGCGAGACTCCTCGAGATCGTCTCTCCTTCGAATACACAATGAATCTATGTTTATTTCACAACTAAATTTCAAGTGTTGTAATAGATAATTTGTAATTGACATTAATTAACATTGTGTTATTCAATTGAGCTGTCTATTTTGTTAATTATATTAGAATGAATAAATAATAATAAGTAAAATGAAAAATACTGCATTAAACACAACATTATGCCAACAAATTGAAGTGAACCTATCACATTATTTCTCGACCACTGTATTTAGTTTATTTAAATATATTACAGGCGGTTCGAAACCAGTGGTGGGCATTATTTGGCGAAAAAGATGTTTGTAATATCATTTAATATTTTAGATTGGTAAACCTTACGTTTAGGGGAGGCAGCTCCGATGACCTTGACCTTGACATATGTTATCGAGGACAACATTCTGAACAACTTTTGTCATTACAACTACCCGGCGCTCGCTCTTAGTTTGGAGATATTTGCGAAAAACTATTGCAAATACTGTATTGAAGTTTACGTATTCTTGCATGCTCCGTGGCAACGTAAGCCTGTTCCGGGGCGGCATCTGTTTATTTTCTGTTTATAAACACATTGTGGGGATCAGAACAGAGTGTCACTCTATATAGGGTGAGCTTTCAATTTTGAAAGAATACATCTGGATTTCCGTATGCGTGGTCGGACTAGCCTTACGGCCGGCCCTCTCTGCCCCCACCACCTAGCCCTAACTAATTCTGATCTCATGATTTTTCCATTACCAGTTCAAATTCTGTATGACGGCTATATTGAATGAAAAGATTATGCGATCAGAATTAGTTAGTTAGTTTTAGTTAGTATTAGTCAATTATTCGCAAAAAACTATCGCTTATACAGTATTGAATTTTTCGTATAGCTGCACGCTCCGCAACAACGTAAGCCTGTCCAGGCACGGCGTTTGTTTACATTTTGCTTCTAAACACGCTGTGGAGATGAGAAAGAAAACACAGTGTCTTTCTAGTCATAGATATATAGGGTGCTTCTGAATTTTCGTATGCGTGGTCGGGCCGGCCCACAGTGGGCCAGATCGCCGCGCTAGCTGTTCACGCCTATTTCACCATTATTTCAAAACATAAAGACCACATTAAATATATCGTTGGATTCCTCTTGGCGTCAGCTATAACATTATTTAATAAAAAATATGTATGAAATATCCCACGAGCAAGTTTTGCATACCAGTTCTTTATTCGATAATGGGGTAAAGCTATGAAAGCTTCTAGTGCCTCTAATTGGTAATGTTTATCAATGGTGGTATAATCAAAGAAATTCATAAGATAGGTCTGGGTTAGATCTTTACACTCTTAAGAGCTGCTGATTGGTCGTCAATGCGTCTCGTGCAACGCGACTCGTCGCGGAATTGCGTGTCACGCGACGCTTTAAATCAACATAATTTCCATGCTTGGGTCGATTTGGGTGTGAAATTTACAGGTTCTTTTAGAGGAGACGTTGCTGCAAATGTTCCACTTTGTTAGAGCACGACACTATGTAACACTTTTAACTTATCCCTTGTCACAGGTGAAAAACTTTGACAGTATTCCTTAGTTGACTAAGTATTTTTTTTTATAACAAATTATGAACATTAATGTTTAGTTCCTGGTGCGTTCTCAACATAGATATACATTCTTCATACAAAAAAAAATTGGACACTTAATCTTCAGTAGGTTTTCCAGGACAGCGTTATGAAGAAAAGGAATTTTTCGGTGATAAATTGTATCTGATAAAGTTTGATCTTTGAACGCTTATTGTAACGAGAGTTTTTAATAACTTTAATTAATATTATCGGTTTCGAATGTAATGGACATTTAAGAAACGTTGTACATTCGTTAAAAATCGATATGAGGACTTTGATTTTTTAGCTCATGAACAGCTAGCGCGGCGATCTAGCCCACTATGCAGCCTAACGACAGGCCCTCTCCGCCCCCACCGCCTAACCCTAACTAATTCTGATCTCATGATTTTTCCATTACTAGTTCAAATTCTGTATGACGGCTGGGTCCCATGGAAATCACCGACACAGTTTTCGCCGACAACATTTCACCGACTCCAGATTTGACCGACAATAGCTTTGGCCGACAACATCTTTAACCCTTCGTGGGTGGGGTGATCTCGCGTCCTTATTCGAGTGGGGCGGTGCACTCGGTGCGCCAGGCTGTTTTGGGTCAGTTTTACTCAGTTTTGACTTTATATCATCAGGTCTTCAGACAAATCCATGTAGGTACATTACTAAATATAATTCAGACATTATCAAAAGAACGGTTTTATTCAAAATGAGCACAAAATAAGTCTCTATCTTCTCGTTAAAATTCGATCGTTGGCGCACTCAGTGCACCAGCCTCACCCTCGAAGGGTTAACCGACAATGAATTTGATCGACAACAATTTTGACCGACAACGAATTTGATCCACAACAACTTAAGACGACCACAGTATATGTATTATCATATGGATTATAATAACTTTATTTGATCTTATACAGTATTATCATATAATATTATCATACTGTGTCTCAAGTTGTTGAGGATCAAATTCGTTGTCGATGAAATTCGTTGTCGGTTAAAAGGCGTTGTCGGCCAAAGCTATTGTCGGTCAAATCTGGAGTCGGTGAAATGTTGTCGGTAAAAACCGTGTCGGAGAAATCTGTGTCGGTGATTTCCATAGGACCCATGACGGCTATATAGACTGAAAAGATTATGCGATCAAAATTACTTAGGGTTAGGTAGTGGGGGCGGAGCCGACCACGCATACGAAAATGTAGGAGTAGTCTTTCAAAATCTATATATATATATATGGTCGGTCAGAATGAGACCCTATTTTCTCTCTCATCTCCGCAGCGTATTTACAAGCAAAACGTAAACAAACGCCGTGCCGGGACAGGCTTACGTTGCTGCAGAGCGTGCAGAAATACGAAAAATTCAATACAGTATTAGCGATTGTTTTTTACGAATATCTCGAAAACTAAAATCGAGCGGAGGTAACATGTATAGGAAAAAGTTGTTCAGAATGATGACCTTGACAACATATTTCAAGATGATGAAAATCTGAGATGAGACCCTCTTTCTAAACACTTACCAATTACCAATATTTCTATTTGAACAATCTGAACCTCGAAATAAAATATTTCTATTTTAACAATTTCATCCACAAAATAAAATATTTCTATTTTTTATAATCTGAAACAAAGTGAAATATTTCTATTTTAATAATCTGAAACACAAAATAGATTTTTTTATTTTTTGTGTCGTTATACCTAATACCTAATATCTAATAATTATTTTAGCAATAATTTAAAGAAGAAATGGTACTTCATATAAGAATTTATATCATTTGCCACATTTTCGATTTATTTTTTTGTTTGATTGCAGCTATTACTGCGTATATCCACTTCAGTTCACAGCATGAGCGTACTGAGGTTTATTGATGAACATACAGTGTATCTTATCACCAGCAAACTATTTATACTCAGAAATCTATTGAATGTGAACCATTATTTTGAACAATAATATTTAAAATTGAAATTGAAAATAAAGACAAAGTCCAAATATTTTCAATATTCTTAAAATAAAATTCTATTTTCATACTATAAGTGAATAAATATTACTGTTATCGTGATTTCATTATTGAAAATATGAGTGTTAACTTACTTTTGTTATCCACTGTAACTGACTTAGACCTACCAGAGGCGCCTTCTAAATTTTCATTACAGGTACAGATAAAAAATTAAAAAATTGTGACCTTTACTATTTCCTTCGCAATTGCGACCAATAATAATTAAAAAAAAGTTATTTATAAAAATCTATTATTATTATTTATTAAAATCTGCAATTTTTACCATCTTTAAACGTTTGCAGCTCATTGCAACGTCGACCGATTTTGACGAAAATTTCAGAATATGTTTAATTCACACAGATCTACAAAACGTATTTTTAAAATTTTCAATATAAGCCCACATAAAAAAGTTGTACCATGAAATGCAACTTTTAGTATCTTTTCCACAATTCCGATCAATTGCAATTTTTTAAAAAATTTCTTTTCACATCCTGTAGTAAACTAATTGCTCTAGCTTCTCCAAAAAGTTCAAATCGTATAGTACGATATTTAAAAAGTTGTCTTTTTTCCGAATCTTAATTCGAGTAACTGTACGTACTTTCATTTCTAAAATTTATTAATCAGAAAATGGCTACAGTGAATATACATATCTACACACAGTTTTTACACATTATAAAGTTAATAAATTGGTAATTATTTTTAAATAAGTATTCAATTTACATTTTTGCAATAAACAAAATTTTGAATTTCTTAACAATTAATTTACATTTGATTTGATTTTTTTTACAAAAACTTACTTAAAAATACTTTATGTGTAAATGTTTGAGTCTGATTTGCAAAGGCGTGAAATTAATTTGCAGAAGGGTGAAATTGATTTGCAAAAGGGCGAAATTGATTTACGGAAAGGTGAAATTTACTTGTAGAAGGGTGAATTTGGAGTGCAAAACCTGTATATCTGGAATTAATGTAAATGCAGTGTGATTCCGTATTGAAACAGAAATGTATGTCGACCGATTTCCTGATGTTATGTGCAATTAGACGTATATCAGTCATGTCACTATCCACAACGTTAAAAAATAATAAAACTGCGTGAAGGTCAAAATGAGCAGACCAGCGTGTGTACAATCAATTTCAAAAATAATTACAGTTCAACAAATTCAACCAAATTTTGAAAATTTCGTTACTGAAAAACATTCCCAAGTTTCTTCGACACAAAAATGAAATAGTTTTATTCAAATAAAGTAAACTTGAAAAACACAACTTTTCTGTACGTATGTCACTTTGTATGTGTAAGAGCAACGTTAAGAAAAAAATCGTGTTTCCTTTTTATTACGCTCTGCTTTTTTCTATTACGGCCCTCGAATTAATTTATAATACTTAACGAGGCCCTTGGTGGTCAAAGAGTTTGACATAACTGCCCTAAGTGATCGAAATGTCACAGTGTGCGTACATAGTCCAGTCAATGAATGTTCGTAAGGGGGTGTAGAGGGAAATGGAAGGAACACAATTTTTTACTTTGAGACTTTGTTTGAACTAGTTAGGAAGTAAACATACCAAAACATACCTACTTCAAGGAGGTGAGCGGGGTGTAGGGGGCACGTAGAAGGTCCCCTTTTTCGGTTTTCCGCTAATATCTCGGAAACTGTGTCCTAGCGATAAGACCATTCTATACAAAATTAAAGCTGACAAGATGTACCACAAGATTGATTCGATTCAGTTTTTCGCTATCTCGCATATTTTCCGAGATAGCGAAAAACTGAATCGAATCATTCTTGTGGCACATCTTGTCAGCTTTAATTTTGTATAGAATGGTCTTATCGCTAGTACGCATAATTTCCGAGATATAAGCGGAAAACCGAAAAAGGGGACCTTCTACTTGCCCCCTGCACTCCGCTCACCTCCTAGGAGTGGGGACTTTTAATATGTTTACCTCCTAACTAGTTCAAACACAGACCCAATGTTAAAAATTGTGTTCCTTATGTTTCCTAGCAAACCTCGAGGACGCACTGTGATCTAAAAGTCAGTTCTAGCGCGAATAAATTAAAAATACCAACTAACGTAAATCTGTTAAAATTTATACTTGTATGATAGTTTGATATGCAGACTACAATAACAAAAGCAAAATTACTAAATCACATCACCGTATTATTGTTGGCAAGACTGTCAACATTCCAGTAACCACATTTTGTTTTTCTGCGTTAGGCAATTGCTACAAATTATAACCCCAAAATGTCGAGTTCTTTCTTGAAGTGTGCATAAATTGTGTTAGTATCTTGTTATATATGATATTATCGGTATGGCTGTAACTGGAAATTCTTAGGTATAACTTTCCCTTCACACGCTTTATGATATATTTTATGAACTGATACTGTTTAAGAAAAATTGTTAGAATGTCGTAAGTTTTACAAAATTTGCACGCATTTGCACGCGTTGCGAAGTATTTCATTTGAAATCTTACTTCATCTCCATGAACGACAAAGAGAAAACGCGATTCCCGCAGTCCCATTATCATTTTATTTTAATATTTTAGTAAACGTATCTACGATCGCCCGCTTAGAGTTGTTCGAAGAATGGTTCAAATTGAAGAATTTGAAACGAAAGGATTGCGTTAGTGGTTTACTAGAGGCGATTTTTATGGGAAGAATGTGAGCGGACACAATATTGAAGGAATTTTAGAGAACTTTATAAAAAATATTGAGAAACGTTGGAAAATAGGCAATAATTATAAAGATCGATTTCTGTCGAAAAATAAGGCTTGATTAGAATCGACCATAGTATTCCCCTTTAATGAGATTGACATTCACGAACGTGAACCCGCAAGAGTTGGAAGGCCATTAAAAAATTTTAATGAATGTAGTATCAGATTAATAATTATTATATTAATAAAGAAGTAGTAGTAATGTCAATTTTTTCCTTGCACAATAATTAATTCGCACTAGAACTGACTTCTAGACCACTGTGGGGCGTGGGCAAAGTGAGGCGCGTGTACATTTGCTGAAACGTACCTTGTTGACAGCCGGCCACAAGAAAACAGCAGAAAAGAACCAGACAGGATAGGATCGCTCTGTCGGACCAGCTGTAAGTCCCTTTGCGCCTCGACATTTTCCTTACGGCTCTATCCGAAGCCAGCACGCGCACACTATCGGTGAAACGACACTTGTTGCAAACGACGAGATCTCTCGAGCCAGTTCGTCCGGGCTGTCAGAACAACACTATCATCGTTCACCGTCGTTGATTTTCGGCGGGTGCTTTTGATGTCCCGACTTGATATCACCGTGTCTTTGCGTGGATGGCTATTGGTGAACAACGCGCGGAAACATCGTCGCTGCAGAAGAAACAAAACGAAACGAAACTAAACGAACAGAATGGAAAGGATGCGAAACGCTAGCGAGGACGGCGCGTTTGTCACTGGCCACAGCTAGAAAGCAAAATCCCACTTTCACTTGGTGGAGCGCTCCTCGCCGAGGCAGAGCTGGCACGTCGAGGCCATCGAGATCTTTCCCTTCCCCCACCCCCCTCTCTCTATCGCTCTTTTCCTCTCTTTCCTGTGGCCCCAACGTTACCTCGCGCCAGCTAGATACATACATACTCACACATGCTACGTTCATATGTCTCTTTGCGACACTCAAATTTAAGGGACTTGAAATGTTCGGAAAACCTCCAAGGTCCGGGTTCGCCGATGATTTTACGTTAGCGCGCCCCACAGCGTTTCGCGTG
>CM052293.1:14373836-14434450 GCA_028455765.1 Lasioglossum oenotherae | reverse complement strand
ACGCTTATCTCACATTAGCATATTAATAAATCATGTTAATTTACAGTAAATCGCTACAGCATTCGCTAAAGCAATATGGAGAAAAATAGCTTCTCTTGTTCCACGATTGCAAGACAACTTAGAAGAACCTCCCATTTTCCGCTGTTAAGGGAATTTTGGGACACCCTGTATATAACTGTATAAAGCAAGTTTTAAAAAATCCGTATTGTTTAAAATCTTGCAAGTTCGTTGTGTAACATGGAATACATTTTTTATAGTTATGCATTGATGTTGTAAAAGCTCCATGATATTTTTTTACAGATAAGCCTCCACCTATGGATCCGTTAAATGAAAATACATCTAGAAAGTCAAAAGTGAAACCAAATTCAAGATAGAATCTAGTCAAAAATATCGCGATATGTAATAATTTATTGTGAATAAATTTTATCTGAATATTTCTATATATCTATTTGTGCAATATATTATCCTCTTATATGTATTTTGTATCACAGAATTAGAATATTTATCGTACCAGGATAATGTACGATATAGAATGTTAGTAACTACGAACGAATCAACATTGTAGAAATGAAAATCTTGGTAAAACTCTGTCGCTTTATTAAATTAGTAACAATATTTTGTGGAATAATCTTTGGGCAGAACAATTAAACCTCTTCCTTTTCTGGCACCTGTTTAGACTGTTTCGATAATATCAATCATCTCTAGTTTACCTTCTAGCATCCAATTAATTTTGTTATTATTTCCTGTCCCCAAATCAATCATTATATGTTTATTTCTAAAGAAACACATAACTGTACAAGGATCGTACAATTGTACCTACAAAAAGCAAATTTTACATTAATGTTGGTAATATGAAATATCAGTAAAATTATTTTCATTTAAACAAGTTATTCGGTTGCGGTTACTTTATTATATAAAGACTATTCGATGCATACATAGTTGAGTTTTGAATACTTACATTTTATTAAAGTCAGGTTCTTGTGTAATATCAACTAAATAAATCACAGCAATGGTTTTAACCTTTTCAGGAATGTTATTCAGAGAACTTGATCCATTTTCATACACATCGGATCCCACAATCATAACCAAATCTAATAACCTAAACAAACATCGATATTGTGTAATTCATTCACAAAATTTGACTAGAATATAATAGAAAACTTACAACTATTTAAATAAATACTCTATTTTCCTCGGGTCAACGACCAGTGCTCCGCTTTGGAAATCTTTATTTGTTTGCTATAGGTTATGCGATATTAAGTATAAAATACTTACTTACTTGTGAAAAGATATATTTTATCACAGTTTTATCGTTCCTTACAATTCTTTATGCAACAAGTTTGCACCATTTTTCCAAAGATTGCATCGTCTGTAAAATACAATTAAAGAAATCACGAAGCATCATGTCCATTACTTTTCAACTACCTTTTTACAGACAGAATTTACTTATCTAAAATATTTTAATCAGACTTTAGCATCCAATTGCATTTTCGTAAAATGTTGCACGATTATTTGATATATCGGAAAGGAAATATCCAGAAATATCCTGTCTGTTCTGTTACGTCGCAGTGTGGTGGGATTAGGGAATTTGCTGGGTTCGGGTGCCCGTGGAGCGCTGAAGCACTCTGCTCGTGGAAGGTTTGCAGAAAATAACTCTGAACAATGTAATGTAATGGAAAAATAAATATAGACTTTATTTAATTGAACTTTTAGTAGTCGACTCTATGATCTGAAAATTCTATCTGTCCTCATTTTGCCTCGTCCTGAGGTTTTATCTTCTTCCAGCATCCTTTTCCTTAGCCAATAGGAAAATTCGGATCTTCCAGCTGAACGTTGATTCGTTGGGTGGCTCGTCTTCGGTTGCTGCTCGATGGTGATTGGTGGTGGAGGTGCCTCGATAGCGCACGCGCGAGAGTGGGGTACACGCGAGGGTGAAGGCCCGCCAAACAAGGGTCGTGGGACCGAGCGAGAGAGAGGTCCGAGGGAGTCCCAAGAGGTCCTTGACTGAGAATTTATGACTTCCTGTCCTCGACCGATTCTAGACTTTGACTGTCTATTTATGCGAAATTGGAGAAGCTCCTCCAAGAGGTTACGCGACTTTACCCAAATTCCTCGATTAGTCTCGCCCATCTGGTTTCGTCAAGGATCTCTGTGGAAACCTCTTGTTTCTCTACTTGTTCTAAGCCTAAGCTATCGTGCCTGAATAAAATATGTGTATATGAAATATACGGCTTGAAACATTATGTTTTATATTCAAATTTCCCTCTCAGCGCCATTAATCGAACATACAGGGCAGTAGCGCTATTCGTAACTATGTTCGCGTGATCAACGGGTCACGCTAGTCACGCTTAGAGATGGCGTTCAAAATCACTCACGGTGATTTATCATAGTGATCGCAGAATCACGATCACGCTCGTGATTATTTCACGATCACGACTGTGATCCTAACTTTTTTATCTCAAGTCATAGTAATTCTTCATCTTTGAGTTAAAATATTGTGTTATTTATGTAGTTAGTAGAAACGTATAGACAATTTCTTATTTAAATACCGAATACGTTACTTAATAATGTATGAATATATATATATATATATATATGTAACTTAAACGATAATTTGATTCTTATACAGATTCAAGAAATAGGTTTATTATTTGATATGCATGATGTAATTTAAGATTAAGTGATTAATGAAATTGAACTGTATCCAAAGTTATCCTGTATGTATATAGATTGAGAAATATATTATTACTATATACAATTAATTGCTATAACTTTTTGTATATAAATAGCTGAGATTCTTTAAGAATAGTAACCGAACACTTGAAAAATGTTTTAATTAGAAGCTGGAAGATTTAGATTTTGTATGCTAATGGTTTATATATATGTATACATCATTTACTAATTTACCACCTTATAGGACATATATAGAGATCACTAATATATGTTCACAGAATTTTGTTATTCAAAATTATTGGTTGCGAAACGAGTTCAAACATATTCAATATGATGTAAAAACGAACATTACATACTATTTGCGAGGAAAAAGATATTGTAAAAGATCGATTTGCTATAATTGTACGCTATATACATAATATATGTCACATAACATAGAGATGAGAATAAATATTAATACAAGAACCTGTAAATTCGTGATTGTATGTTTCTTTATTATATCCCCAATTTTTAGTTTCAGTTACACTATAATTATTACTATGTAGTGCTATAAATAGATATTTAGAATATATAATAGATATCATTTGTAAATATGTAACACATGTAACAAAATGAATCAAAAATACAACTTGTATAAAGTATAGATTGACATTTTTATAATTATCAGCATATATAAAAATATAATATATTTATAAAATATAATATTATTAAAATATTCTATTTTTATGTACAATTCTTTTTTAAAAAGTACATATAACTGAAAATGGATATGTATATAGTACATAGTAAGGTATCCTATAACGAGCTACCTTACAATGAATGAATAAATGTTATCATGAATAGCTTTTTTTCAATAAATCAAAACGCTTACAATAAACGCGATACATACTTCTCTTTATAATATTTTTATATATCTATATACTCGCGAAATATATAAAATCTAAGTCTAATAAATTAAATTTATAGTACATATATTTGTATGCTCTTATTTTAAATTAAAAATATAAGGATACAGAATACTGTAACGAACATAGTTCCAAAATGAATTAGTTTCTTATAAAATACTGCTATATCTTTTCTAACAAAGCGAGTCAACGCCACTTGAGATAAAATAAACAAGGGGTGAGATGCCCACTCGCGAGCGCGATCGCTGTTATAGATTAGAGATCCTTTCCTCATGCACAGATTCATTTCATTCATTCTCGAGCTCTGAGAGACAGTATCTGCAGTACGATGTCTGTGCAAACCAGAGGATGTGATTTGTGGAATTTCTTCACACAAATAAACAATAGCGGATATGCTATTTGCAAAATCTGCAAGAAAAAATTGTCTTATAAGACAACCAGTACTAATTTAAAAAGACATTTGAAGGCAGTTCATCCCACCATCTCATTAACATGGAGACAAACAACAAATCAGGTATGCTGAACTATTCATAAGACACGGTAAATATTGTTACCTTCATTTTAATGCTACATATGTATGTGCATATTAATACATGTAAACTAAAATTAAAAAGATGTAAAAATGCTATAAAAATATCTATTTTTGTTTTCACATATTACCTGAATTATCTTAAATCTAGAAACACTTTCCCGAGAGCTCTTTTGTGTATAGCATCTATTGATTGCAAACTATATTTTCTAATGATTCCGTTTCTTTCAGCCATTACAATCAACAGGTGATCTTCTATCGCAGTCACCGGAATCTAGAGACAACCCTGATGATCCACAAATTTGTCAACCTGGACAGAGCACTGCTTCCTCATCATCGCCTGCAACATCCGGACACATTATAAATTTAAACAGGCAACAAGACATGACTTCATTTATATCAAAAAGACTGACTACAGCATATCGAAAACAAATAGATGAAAAATTGTTAGATTTGTTTGTACACGATTTACAACCATTTAGAATAGTTGAAGAAAGAGGTTTTAAAGCATTTATAAAAATTTTAAATCCGAATTATACATTTCCGGACAGAAAATTGATTTCAAAATCATTAATACCGCTGCGCTTTCAAGAATGCAAAAATATATGCATTGAAAAATTAAAAAAATCCATTCAAATCTGCATAACGACTGACACGTGGACGTCACAAAATGTAGACAGTTTTATGGCAGTAACCGTGCATTTTGTGCATAATTTTAAATTAGAATCAATACTTCTAGGTTGTACCCAAATTATTGGGTCCCATACTAGTGAAAACATTGCGAATAATTTGAAAATAACATGCGAGAATTGGGGAATTTTAAACAAAATTAATTTTGCCACAACTGATAATGCCTCAAACATGAAAAATGCAATAATGTATCACTGCAATTGGACACATATTTCATGCTTTGCACATAATCTAAATTTAATAGTTAAATCTAGTTTAAATAATGACGCATTAAATTTATTACTGAACAATATTAGAACAATAGTTAAACATTTTAAAAAAAGCACCACAGCCGCAGAAAAATTAAAAAATTATCAAGTAACAGCAGGTAGAGATACACATACATTAATACTTGACGTACCGACTAGATGGAACTCCACATATGCATTGATAGACAGATTGATTTTCCTGGAAGAACCAGTTAAAGTTACGATGGCCCTCCTTAACAGGAATTTACCACAAATTTCCAACGCGGAATGGGAAATATTACATGAACTTGCTGTAATTTTACAACCAATAGAATCTGCAACAAAAGCGATTAGTGGAGAAAAGTACACTACAGCTTCAATCATAATTCCAATTATTTCTGGATTATATAATATATGTACCAAATTAAAAGATAAAGATTTTTCAATGAACACACAATTAATATTACAGAACATTCAAACTAATATTGATAACAGATTCAGAGATATAAAAGACAACATAGTAATACAAACAAGTACATTTTTAGACCCACGGTTTAAGAATGCATTTTTTTCTACACAACAAGTAGAAAAAATTAAAATAGATATAATAAACTCGTTAATAAATGATTCAAAAATTACCATGCAACAGGAAAATGATGTAGCAGATCCAGAAGTACAAAGCATTTGTATAGAAAATGAATTATCAATATGGGCCGTACTAGAAGAAAACGTAAAAAAAATAGTCCAGAAATGGTTTCGCTAGAAACAAAAATATTGTATGAAATAGACCAGTATTTAAGGATCGAATTTTACAATAGATCTGGGGACCCATTAATTTGGTGGCAAGATCACCAACATCAATTCCCATTACTAAGAAAATTGATCGAAAGATTATTTTGTGTCGTCGCAACGTCAGTTCCATGCGAACGTATTTTTTCTAAAGCAGGATTAATATTAAACGAAAAAAGAAATCGACTAAAAGCCGAAAAATTATCAATGCTTTTGTTCTTAAATCATAACACATAAATAGTTTATTATTATTTAATATAAATACTTCGTTATACATATAGTTATAGTTTGTTATACATAGTTTATTATAGTTTGTTATGCATAGTTTATTATAGCTTGTTACACATAGATTTTTATTTTGCTTTTTAGGTTAAGTATTTTTATATATTCTTATATTACATATTGTTTATATAACACATAAATATATTTACTAATTTTTCATATTTTTGTTTCTATTTAAATTATACTACTTATTTATGTTAAGTTTTTATACATTTGTAAGTATATCTTTTATATATTATATACAATATACCACACAATATAAAATATTTCACAAGGTTTAAAGTTTGAAAAAATTTTAAACTGAACTTTCTTTTATAATTCATAGGCATTAGTTATTACTAATTATTAATTTATTCAATATTCAATATTTGCCTTTATGCGATATAACTTATATTTCTGTTTTTATTTTTTATTATGTAACATGTCCCGAGAACATAGACTTCTATATAGAGTGACCAAGAACAGTTATGTTCCTATGCTCTCCACCAATCAGAAGCGATCATGAAAAATCACGAATCACTGTGAAAAAACACCGTGATTTAGAACGAACGTGATCGAATCACGAGTGATTCGGAATGAGCAGTTCATCCCATCTCTAGTCACGCTACAGTTCAAATTTCAATCATAAACTCTGAAAGAGAAAGACGCTCCTGAATGTCTATCAGCTCCATCTGTAATCGAAATAACACTTGGATCTGCGTCATCTGCGTGGATCTGTGCAGATCTGCGTCAGGATCCAGTCAGGATCTGCTGGGATCTGCGGAAATTTTAGGAACTTTTACGCGGTGCATCACTGACAATCATTCCAATCATTCTCACCTTCGTTAGGTAGTTATATAGGTATCTGTCTCATTCATGGTACATATTATGCTACACCAGTTTCCGCTTTGTGATCATGGACTTTTATAAGACTGCTCGTTCTCGAAAAAGATAGCTTCGCCGAGACGTCGTTAATTGTTTGGCTTGTCGAAGCTGGTTTGTTAGCCTTCTCTGCGTGAGTTACCTTGAAGGTAAGATAATAATCATACCCGTCCCGTCAAGCTGCATGATTTATGGGAAAAAATAGTGACATCGATAATCAATAACAAGTTGAATAAAATGGAAACATACCGATTATCAAACAGCTTTATGACGCCTTCTGTACACTCTACGTGACGACGTATCTTATTCTTTTTTTTCTCGATTTCGACGAAAAGAAACCGTGGAACATAAAACTCGGTTTTATCCTCGTTCGACGGTATCACGCGCAGAAAAGGTTTATCTTCTCGTCAAAGTAACTGTTATTTCACATTTGTGACAGATCGATCCCGACGAAAACGTAAATAAATAGCATCGTTTCTATTTTTCTCCGTGTACTACGAGTTCGTCACTATTTTGAGTCGCGTTTTGCGGATGCCCTTTTTTCGAATAATGCCATTCAGAAAATTTAGTTGATTAATTGCTCTACTCCACGTACATATTACGATTTATCTCTCGTTGAAGATTTTAACGATGCAGAGCTAACACACTGAATATTTAACTCGCATTCCTTTACTATTACTTTCATTATTTACGCGAAATTTCCATATTTCGCATTCTTGCGCAAAAAGTCGTGTACTATTCTCGGAAATATCGTGTTCGTATAAATTTCAGCGAATAACTATTTTTATGCATCATTAAGAATTATTGTAATCAGAAATTTGTTTAATATCAACAAAGTACGAATTGTTGGAGAGCATCGTTTCGACGGAACAGTGTGTATTGCGTTTCAGGATAGATTCTTTTAATGGAAGGGCAAACACATTAAATCACGATGGAAGGTCCGATAGAGATAAAAGATTCTATTCCGGGAGTAGAGGAGCCTATAAAGTCCGAAGCACCTGTGCAGAATCCTGATAGTAGTGACCGGAGTGACGGCGCTGTTTCACCGCCGCCGAATTGCAGTATTTGTTTAGGCAAGCTGGTGAACACATCGTTTACGGACAGTTGCCTTCACCAGTTTTGTTTCACTTGTCTGCTTCAATGGTCCAAAATAAAAACGGAATGTCCGCTGTGCAAACAGACCTTTAAATCCATTATACACAATGTTAGATCGGAGGAAGACTACGATCAATACCATGTGCCTAGAGAGCTGGCTACGTTGGATATCAATTTTGATCTTGGACACGCAGTGGACGTCGTCGGACATCGTTTTCATTATAGGTATTGTAGAAAATTGTGTAATTCTGGTGAATTTCAAATTGGCAATTCTATATAATAATAAATCGTTTGAATTTCTTTTCTAGAACAACTATGACAGGCCATCGTCGAAATCCACACGAAGCACTGCTCAATAATCAGGAACAAGTGGCGAGAAGAGGAGAACTGTTGCCAAGCATAGCTCCACCAGTTCCCATGAGAGAGCGTCTACGTACACGAGCGAACTCTGCTGTTTATCGTAGGTCCATTTATAGGCATGGAATTTGGGCTACAGCATTGCCCGATGTGTTTGGCCGTTTCCGCGAATGCAGCGCAGATTACTATCGGTTAGTATCTGCTCCGCTCTCAAGTGCCAACAGTCGATCTACATGGTATAACCGTACTTGGTTTGTAGGCGAGAACCAAGAGAGTTGAACCGACTGATTCCTTGGTTAAATAGAGAACTACAAGCGTTACTTAACAACAGTGCAGCGCACGGCGCGTACGTGATGAGAATTATATTAGGAGCCCTTAGCCAGTACGACATTAGGAGCCCCGAGTTCCGAGATCTAGTGCACCCATATTTTGGCACTTTTACCGATCACTTTGTACACGAACTACTTAATTATGCACGGACTAACTTTGATCTACTTGGATACGATCAGTCTGTGATCTATTTGCGTCAAGGTATTTCATCTTGATTCTTGATCTTCTATTATTACGCAGCCTGTTTGCCAACAACAGGTTGGTAAAATATTGAAATTGTGTTTCAGGACTTTCGAGGGAATACGTACCAAATATTGATTCGCCAGCATCCAGTAGCAACAGTATTAGTTCTGACGATTCGGACGTCCGAGTTCTGGATGAAGCAATAGACCTCAGAATGAATACTGTAGCGCCCAGCACAGGACCCCATACGTTTAACATACCTGGTAAATTTGAATCTCTGCGAACAATGCTCTTTTAGATGGATAACACAAGATGGATAAAATGTCAAAACGTTTCTTGCTAGTTACTGAAATGTCATCTATTAGTATAAAATAACTTTCCTCATTAAGTCTTCTGACCCCCGTGTACAAGGCAAGGCCCGCTAGATAGCCTTACTAATGAGTCCTCTGGCGGGTTTAGGACGAAACACACCACCTTTCTTTTCGTTCCAATAGCTATAATTTAATGTAGAAAACTGATAGAACCGTAGTGCCGAGAAAAATATTACTATTACTCCAAATTAAGGATTGACGATCGATATCTAACCCTTCTTTAATGCTCTTTTAGGTTAAATAATTCAAATTTATAATTTTTTTGAAATTAGAACGCTAGGTTTAAAATTGCGTTTCGTTGACCAGGTCCGAGTACCGTAGGACAGATGCTCCAATTGGATATTCATTACAATGTACCGGACGTCCTGACCATTTCCTCAGACTTCTCTTCATCCGATAATGATTGCGAAGTGATCGGTTACGTGAAACCTCGTCACGAGAGAACACCGGAAATCATAGAGTTAGTATCTTCGGATCCTGAAGAAGTAAATGTTTCTCAAGCATCGAACGATAATGCACAGTAAGTTTAGATAACCGCTGCAGGTTTGCCTGTGTTCAAACCTGCGTTCGCAACGAATGACTGACTAATCCGAATCATTTCTCCAGGTCTTCCACGTCTACATTTTACGGAGACAATTCGACTCAACCCAGTACATCCCATACCGTTAAGAAAAGAGGCTCTATCTCCTCATCGTCTACGGAAAGCGACACCGACTCGGACGACGATTACGTTTGTAGAAGGAGCAGGAAGTATCAAAGTCGTTCGAGAAAATCAAAGAGGAGCACGACCACCAAAAGGCGAAATCGTTCAGGCGAAACCAGGATTCGTAATCGGACGAGAAATTTGTCGAGTTCTGAAGAGAGCGATGCGAGGAAACGAGTGGTGAAGAGAACCTCGCGTACGATAAAGAAACGGATAAGCAGCAGTAGTGATTCCAGCTCCCATGAGAGCGAGATCAAGGCGACAGTGGACGACAAGAAATCAAGATCTTCGCAATTCTCTACGAAAGGTAACGCGCGTGTTCGGAAAGATTTGATCAAGAAGGAAAGTAATCTGTATTTGAACGACGAGACGTACAGCAGCGACAGTAGCAGCGAATCGGACGAGGAAACTGGCAACGCTAAATCTCGTACACTGAAGAGATCCAAGAAGAGGGCATACACTACTAGCTCGAGCGATTTTGAGACAACTAGAAGCGATAGAGTGACGACCAGAACCAGAGGGAAAGCCAGACAAACCACGGACACGAAGGATTCTCATCGGAAGGAATCTTCTAGGTATAAGGATGATTGGCAATCCATGCCAAGAAGTAGCAGCTCACCATCTTACGAGTCCCAGAATGAGAAACGTGCCATTTCCTGGCGACGAGAATCTCAACGAGATCTGAGTGACGATGATAGCAATTCAAACAGCAGAGACGTTTCAAGGAAGAAATTAATTTTATTGAAGAAATCGAAACCGCTGAATTTGAGCAGTTCAAAGTCTGACGACGATCGTTTCCGGTCCCATAGCCAGTGCAGCAATTATTCAAGTAAATCGTACACGCATAAGAAAAAGTCGAAACACAAAGACAAGCACAAAAGCAAGAAAAGAAAACGGTCGAACAGTAGAACGTATAGCTCGTCCATGCGATCACGATTAACACGACGACATCCTGTTTAAAAGATTCACACACACACACACACACACACAACCGTTCGCGCGGCCCATTGAAACATTCCGATTCGATGAATGATTCAGACTTCAGACAGATGCAAAAATAAAGAAGCTTTCGAGAGATGTTAAGAGCCATAGAAGATCTCAGGGTAACACCAAATCAAAATCAATGACATCGCGAAGATGCATTTAATCGTTGATTGAAAACTTCAGTAAGCAGAGGAAGATATTACCGACGAACGACCTTTGAATTGAACAGATTTATACTGATCCTTTTTCTAAAGCAGTCGTGCGCGCATAAACTATAAACAATGATGAAGCATGGTGCACCGGTTATTTGCGGTTTAGAGGCAACATACATTCTTTACAAGACAAGAAAAGTAACCGCATTATACAAAACATGCATTCGTATTCTTTCATTCCTTTGCCTTACGATACGAGGATGGCTTCCATTTCTGTTATAATATAAAAAGAAGATACGAAGAATCTGTATAAAAGCTCCGCGACATTGATATAGTTCTTTCCAGTTTATACATGCTTTTTTCGGTATAAACCGAGATTGGTTTGAATTAAAAAAGAGAAAAAAATAGTTAAATAAAAGTACCCAGGTACAGTGCCACGGTTCTGGATATACATAGTGTGTTATAGAACAGCGCATATTCTACACACAAGAAGATTCTGTCAGTGATTATAATGATTATCTCTCACCATTATCTTCATCAATGTACAATAAACTTGGGTATATTTCATTACGATCTTAATTCCCAAAGAATGTTTGTAAATATACGTGTATCTTATAAACAAATAATTTAATTAAAATGTTTACACAAATATAATTTTTTGTAAAGTAGGTAAACCTAGAAATGTTATATGTATAGTAGTATATATTATACATGTTATACGTAAATCATAAAATAACTGGTTTGTAACGGGTAATGCTGACTTTCCCCCTCTTTTCAAGGCTGTTACGTGTTTTTCTCGTTGACAATGAGTTTCAATCGTAGCTTTTTTTCATCCTTTCCTCTTTTCCTCTTTCTTGTTTTCTTAACGACATTTATTATTCCTCCATTATTCGTACATATTTTCTTGTTAATATTTAATTTACAGAATGGTTTGCACGCGCGCGATTCAGGCTTTGAATTACGTGAAATGCACTCCCTCTGCGTTGAATACATGTAAAAGGCTAAAATAAAAATTGTATTATGAAATCGAGCACACGAGATGAACCAGTGTAAACGCGAGAAATGTTATATACCTGATGAAATCATCTATATCCATAGTTCTGGCACGTTTATTTTCGGCCTCTGCCTTTAGCAAAATATCATTCACCATTTCCTTAATATGGAATCCTTCTGGTACCGTCTATATAAAAGAGATATTTTTAAATAGTTCCTAAATGATTCTTATCAATTCTACAGCATCACAGATGATTACCTTGTTATTAAGACTACAATGAAGTTTATAATTTTTCTCCAGCATCGTTAGCACCATAGTTTGCTTAAATGCTGCGGAAAGAGTTTTGTTTTTTCTAACGAACGCGATTCGCGTTAAACCATCCCATTCCTGATAATTAATAGAGGGCGGTGGGTTGCGAGGTTCTATTCTAACTACGTTAGACTCGACTTTTGGCGGTGGTCTAAAATTATTTTTTCCTACTTTCATCAGCATATCCACTCTCGCTAATAGCTGTGTATTAACGCTTAAACGACAGTATAATTTATCTCCTGGTTTAGCCACTAAACGTTCCGCGAACTCTCTTTGAAACATAAGTACGGCGCATCTGTAGATAATAACGTGCCGATCAAACCTAACAATTTCTTCCAATCCAGTATATACATATATATTTCTTGGCAAATTACCTGAACAGTGGTCTGTGCAACAGCAGTTTAAATACCAAAGGCGACGATATCTTGTACGGTATATTGGCTACGCACAAATCGAAAAAGGGTAGTTCCGTCTTGAGAACGTCTCCTATCATGATCTGCAGTTTAGCTTGGTAAGGTGTACCTTGCACACGTTTTTGTAACTCGGCTACCATTCTAGTGTCCAATTCGCACGCTATTACCTTCTTGGACTTGTCTAATAATTTCATTGTCATGTTACCGGTACCAGGACCAATTTCCAGTACAACATCCGTCGACCTAACAGCAGCTTTCTCAACCATGCTTTGAATGATCAGTGGATTTTTCAAAATGTGTTGACCGATTTCCGTGTTAAACATAATACCTAATGCGAACAAATACAATCATTTTTATTTATATAGTTATTTTTACATGTAACCTCATTTTCTACCGAGAAAGATTTATCATACCCTGCCTCGCCACATCCTTATGCACGCGGGACTTTTTCTCTACTCGAACTTTCGGCATCTTGCTTGTGTTTTTTTTGCAACTTGCCTTGGAACATGTACAAAATCCGCAAATAAAATAATGCCAAAATAACGTATCACAGTATGTATCACGTGTCAACATCAACAACAGTCCACATGGCAATCAGACACATGGTAATGGTAAACAATGGTAAATGATGGTAAACTGGTAAACAAGCTGAAGCTCAAACAATAATAGATTGTAATGCCACAAGCGAAATTATGCAGAAGCAGATGTTACGCTCTCTCGTTGAACAGTGAAGAATTTCGGAACTACATCGAGCGGATCAGTATCGGTGAACGGTGAACGTTGGATAAGTTAGAATATGGCATATATTTATAGAAAGACATATTATATATAGACACACAGATAAAGATAAAGATATATTGTATAATTTATATAATTATAGTATTTATAAAGTGCTACAAGCTATAGTTTATGCTCACTATATACTATATATATAAGCCTAATTCAAAGTTTCTTGAGATTAAGTACTTGATCTTCTAGTTCTGCTATTTTCTAGAAATATTTTAACATTGTCAATTAGTGTTCGAATTCGTAAAACATAGTTGTTGAACGCAATGAGACGGCGTTGAATACCTTAAGATATTCCTGTGTCTGAGATTCTTTCGATGCTTCCGTCTCTGCTAATAATATTTTGTACCTCTTTTCTAAAAATGTCACAACATTATCCACTTCGCTTTGCTTTTTAGTATTTAGAACCATACAGAATTCGTTCTTCTGTTCTTGCAATTGTATTTGCAAGCTTTTTATCTCCAAGTCTTTATTCTGCAAGGCAATATGGATTACGTAAAGTGTGTATAAAATATAAAATGAATATAGTATAGTACTTTTCAAATTACCTGGATTACTTTCAACATTTTCTTCTCGTTTTCATAGCTACCTTTTTCTTTAGATTTGTCAAGCTTTACAATAGCTTTCTTCGTTTCAGAAACTTTGGAAAACAGATTCTCGTATTGTTGCTGTGTCTCGCATTCTATCTCACTTTTCCAATTCATAAACTCATCCCTCAGGCTACTATATTGCTCGGCTAATGTAGTTTGCAATGCTTCTCCCTAAGTAAGTACAATATTTAAGTATAATATGCAATAACGTATTAAAGCACATCAATCGTTTTTAATCATACATCTTTTATCTTTGTTTCCAATTTCATTTCCAGAACAAAAATTTTATCATTTAGCATTTCTATATCTTTCTTTTTCTCCGCATCTCTCTGAGACAACTCAGAGTCTTTCTTTTCAAGATACGACTCTCTCATTTCTAATTCTTTGGTTCTCTGCTGTGTAAATTGTTCAAACTGATCGTACAATGTCTTAATTTTTTCCATCAATTGATTTTCCATTTCCCCAGCTTTTTCGTTCTGCTGGAAAAAATATCTGTCAGATTTTCTACTCGAAAGATAATAGCTTTTCTTCTTACCTTACCATGGATGATATCTTCCAATTTCTCATCTATCATAGATACGCTAATCTCCAATGCTTCGTTCTTCGATCGAGCTTCGTCCAACTGATCCTTCAACTCGTTGAACTGTTCTATAACCGTAGAATGATATTCCTCCATAACTTCTTTACAATTCTTCTCCAGCGACTTTCTCATCGTTTGTACATCTAACAGCCTTTAACAACAATTAAACAACATAAAAGACATAAATTCCAGTGCAGTTTTGTCGTACTAACTTAGTTTTCAAAGTAGCAATATCGGATGTTAACTGGCTAACGCTCGAGTATAAATGCTTGTCCGAATGAAAACTACACTTCTCGGGTTGTTCTAGCAATTGTTTCCTCAAATACTCGTTTTGTGTCTGCAGTTCTCCGATAATCGTATTCAGCGTATCGATACGTTGTTCGTACACTTTTAACTGACTCTTTCTCGTTGCGTTTCGGTGGTAAGAACCGACAGTTGGCGGTACGTTATTAGAATCCAAACATTGTCCCATACTAATACTAGTGTCCATTTGACGGTGTTTCGTTAACGGTTTGCTTCTTTGGTGTTGTCTACATTTGGTAGACATTTTGTAGGTGTTTAAAGTACTATGAAACGGTCTTACGACGTAGTTTGATGATAGATCACTGATAGACGAACTGGTACAGATCTGTATTATAGATTGATTATTTTATTACCATGATGATTAAAGAAACGAATCGTAGAATACTAGTATAGATACCATATGATATGACTTAGGCAGTGGCAGAAGTAGTCCATTGGGCGGAAGTCTGCTGAAAATTCCTCCGACACGACCTGTTCTCAGTTGTCTGCATAATTCCAGGAGATACTCGTTTCTCAGACGACGTTGCGAGGTCTCGTTGTGCAATTTCTCAAGCCAGTCCCTACATAATTGCACACTCTCAGCTGACGTCAGTTGCAATATGTAGGGCCTAACATGCGACAGAATCTCCTTATAAGTTTCGTCCAATTTTTCGACTTCTTGGTCATTGTACTTTTCAATTTTTTGCATGGTCCTTATTCCTATCGTTTAAAGTGTGACGAAGGATCGAGATGAATAAAAAAACGGCATTTTTCGAAAGTTATCACACCTTTCAACGAATCGTCGTTTTTGTTTCTGGCATCGAAACGATAATTTCAAGACGGTCCCGAATCGTAGTAAATTAAGTGGAAGAACGTGTATATTTAAATTTATCATTTATTATTATATAGTATCTCTCTCTCTCTCTCTCTCTCTCTCTCTCTATCTCTCTTTCTCTCTCTGTATACTTGATGTATGTTCGAGAGCTTTCTTCTATTATATTGTACAGATGTTTAACACGTTACATCAATAAATAGAGATTGAAGACAACTATTAGATTAGTTAATAAATATGCTGATAAAAAAAGACTCCATGAAATATATTATCTACCGCGTACAATCTTTGGTGATCGATAACATTTTCAGAGGATCTTCGAAGAGGTTTCCTTAGTAGAAAAAACACTTGCAGGTACTGTGTGTGTGTGTGTGCGTGGGTGCGCGCGCGCGCTCGTGTGTGTGTAAGAAACGCTGATAATTTGAAGCAAGCATAGAGAGCACAATAGCCAACAAGTATGGTTATTGAGCTTGATTATTGGGTTGAATCATAAGCTACTTCAGCTACGGATGAATGCGACGTTCACTATTTTGAGAGAAAGCTATGTGACTTGTATGTCGAGTGTCGAATAAATGCAAACAGTTAGTAAGCTGCTAGTCGAAATATTTTTGAAGAAAAGAAACAACAGTTATCAATGACTCAACCCAATATTATATTATAATAATCCCTTCGTAGCCAAGTATCACAGAACAGCTCGCAAAATGACAAAGCTCGATGATGAAGACATTTATCACGAATTCGTTTCACTCCTAAGCCAAGTATTAAAATAATCGTCCATTCTTTTATAAAATTATATATCCCGTGTGTTCAAACACGATTCGTTACTTCTCTTAAAAATCTATTCTTTTTTTCGCTTCGCTACGACTCTAATTATAAGGTAAAATTGTACAATTCGCTAGATTCTTCGTACTTTGTATCATATCAGCCTATCGTTTTCTGTTTCTTTTACTTTTTTACCTGTATAAGAGTTGGTCATTGAGATGCAAGCAGAGATTTCTGAGAGATATTCGCTAAAACCCTAGATACGACTATTCAACATAATTTGATTTTCTGCAGTCTGTTTTAACTCTACCAGTTTCCCCTTCATAGGATGAATATTTGTACCTATCCACTCGTCCACCATCGTCGAAAAAAAATATACTTTCCATTTGAAACCTAAAGTAGCCTTCTAAGGAGGATAACTCCAATAATAATCTGCAAAAGATATTCGTCGCGTTATTGTCTGCTTGCCTATACAGATTATTACAAAGAATTATCATGACGAACATACTCTGTGAAAACAGGAATCAAGTTCTCTAACTGCATGGGATTTGTATAATTGTTTGCCACTTGCCATGGATTCATCCACGTCGATATCCTGTAACATCCTAATCTTGCAACAAGAAAAATAACAACGTCGGAGCTGTAAATTCTAAATTCTTACTTACTGTTCGCTAGCAACGATATTATGATATTTAGCTCTAAAATTTAAAAACCATTCTACACCTACTGCAACCTGCCACCCGGGATAGAGCAAATTACTAGGTATCGGAGCAGGCCTTGGCTGTGGAGTTACGTGCAAAGGATGATCTATGTATCCTAAGTTTTTAGCCACTTGATTGTGGATTTGTTCGGAATAACCGTGGAGCCAAACTTTCAAGCATAACGCTAGCGATGGTATCGCTGTAGGCAATAATTCGCACAGTGTGGCATAGTGGTCGTACCTAGAATTCGAATACGGTAGAACAGTTTCAAAGGTAATCGAATGGAACATTACCTCGACCAGCCGGTGAAAGCTGTTCCTCGGAATTCGTGAACTTTATTCACGTGTATACTCAATTCTTCCAGCCACTTCTCATGATTACTTATATGATGTCTTATAATCGGAACATGCTGCGAAGATCCAGTAGCACCCTTAAACGCTGTAGCTGCCCACATACGTGGAAAGATCGCGGTATACTTATCCCACATTCCTACCAAACAATTACGTATTTTTCTATTTATTGATTGAACATAAAGCTATCCGAAAGTATCTTACCGTGAGGTAAAGCAAAGTTATCCCTTGGATTGTAGTGCCAAATCATGGGCTCCACATATTTTCCAATATAGTGGTCTGCAAATGATAAAAGACACTTTCGTGAAGCAATTTAGTGACGCCGATCAACATGTAGAAATTACTGAGATACCATTCAAAACCTGTAAATCTATTGATCTTAACATATCGTCCCAAATGATAATCTTTAAGTAGGGATATGTTTCTTGCACGTATTGCGCAACAGCCAGAATATGTTCCAGGTACAGAGACGGCTTTCCGTATTTGCTAGAGGCAGCACGTTTTGTGCACACCGCGCACAGACCTAGATGCCAAACTTCGTCCGCGCCTATATGTAAATATTGAATATCCGGATGAAAGCTAACTATCTGCCGAATCAAGGATTTAATCAAAGGCAAGGTTCTCGTGTTAGATGGACAAATTGAACTCGGAAAGTGCTCCACTTCTCTCAACGATTTCCATTCGTTGTGTTTCAAGACAAACTGCAATCGATACCAATATTATTTAGTAATCAATCAGTTTCAGTTACTCGAGCATTACAACCCCGAGATTTTTTCACTTACTTACCTCCATATGACCAAATGTTTGTACTAAAGGAACGATTGCTAAACCGCAATCTCCAGCTATCTGTAAGATATGTCTAGCCTCCTGGGCTGTGTAGCCACTGGTGAAATTGCCTAACCCGTTGCTCCCTATGAGAGACAGCTCCCGATTGTATGGAAACGTGTCTTCCCATTCTATAAGAATGCCGGTGGCACCCCATGTCCTCAAAAGTGGAAATAACTGGAAACGATTGTAAACGATTGTATCGTGCTTGTTTTGTACAGAGCACATCAACCCACGGTACGCATGTACTATATATATATTAGGAGTACGTAACTTTAATTTCTAATATTTTCAACTGTAGACAAAATTAGAATTTTGTGGTTGTCAAGAAGAACGCAACGTGTCGCATGCTTTCACTTTCTGGATATTGACATTTAAAGTTTTGATCGCTAATGCTTCGACGTGTTAAATTCCATTATTTTTTGGAGCCTTTCGAATTTGTTTTCACGAGTTTCTACTAGTAAATATGTAAATCCTATATTATAAAGCTCAATTAACCCTTGGCGCTCGAATGGTGACTCAAAGTCACAGCTAAAAATTGCTGTACCATTGTTCAAAATATTGTTTACATTATTAAATATGCTGGTATATAATCAATAGACTGCAGATCGTTATGCATTTATAACTTCCAAAAATTTTCAAAGAAGGGCGGAATATAAAATTCAACAGTATTTAGTAGAATTTTTATTTTTTTCAGATCTGCAAAGGCTACTACCACTGGAAATAAAATTGTACTTTATTCCACTTTCAGAAAAATTGAAAATTGCATAAACATCCACAGCCTACTAATCAGTTACTAAACATTTAAGTATTGCATGAGGTATTATATCAATTCCATATTCGTACATTCGTAAAGATGGAATTATTCTAGGTCGGAAGAAATGTTTCATTTCCGAGTTGAAATAGCTTCGAGTGCGTAAACTCGAATTTTTTTGAAATTATATGATATGCGGCATTTTCCTTACAATCACAGAATTTATGACACATCCGAATTCGTTCCAGAACGTGAAATGTAACAGTTGATTTTCGTAAATGAAAACGTTACGCAGTCGTAACACACGACGAACAATAGAAAAGATATTATTATATGTAGTTAGGAATGTTAGGATTCACCGATAGGTATATACGGCTGTCAGGTCGAGAGTACAGTGGAGTACAGTGTGTAAACAATACAATTCGGCACGGTAACAGACCTTTTCGAAATAACAGACTCGTGGTGGAGCACCTTTCAGATCTAAATGAACCAGCCTGGAACAGAAAGAACAATTTTCTGTGACGCGTCATACCCTTGGTCAAAAGACATTCGAAAATTTCTGTCAACCAGTCGCACGTTTACCTGTGCAAGCCAAACGTCAAGTCGTCCATCTTTCCTCCATTACTACTGATTACTACAACGTTGGATAAAAAGCGTACGGTATTAAATTACCGTACACGTTTCTCTCCTTACGAAATTCAAACACATATTTTTTCATCCCATATCTATAGCACAGTATTCTCAATTTTTCGTTTCGTTAAAGTATTTTACATCTCAATCGAAACGCGCGGGTTTTCATTCAAATTTGAATTTTTTCTACGGTAAACACATCTAGTCTGATAAGGATTAAATAAAAAAACAAGGGTACCGGTAAGAAACAGTAAGTATTATTTCTGTATGTAGTTTTTCCTTCAGCCTTATATAAAACGCGTTACAACTGTACGCGTAATATTAATTCTCAGACATACAGGTATTATTGGTCATGTCTCGATAAACGATACATCTTGAGAATGGGCGCACAAGTGCAGCTTGCGAATTGCAATAAGTATATGGTCGACGAGCACGTTGCATGCACGATCACAATATTTCTGTGCATACAATTTTTTATGCTTCTGAAAATCTCAATTTTCTCTCTCAGATTAATATACTTGGACATCTTGGTAGGGTCTTGACACATTTTACGGAGGATTGTACAATTTTCTTTCTTTTCAGTGACCAATTTCAAATATTGCATAACATCAAAATTTCACACTTGAAAACTTGTACAGAAAATTTCAGTGAACACAATACACTGGAGTATTGTTGACTACCTTTTTCTCAAGACAATATATTATCTGTGGTTGTCAGGAAAAACGCCGCTTGTCACAATACTATATAGGACATAGGATTTACGTATTTACCAAAAAAAGTCATGAAGACAAATTCGAAAGGTTCAAAAAAATAATTCAATCTAACCGATGTCTTATGTGAAAACATTAGTGATGAAAAACTTATTGTTATAACAATAAGTCTGTGCTATTTAGTATCCACACTCTCGGTGTCTGTGGTATTCAGCAACACAGGCAAGTGGGCACAGGTGGGCGCGGGGATAACGTGGAACTAACAGTGATCTGAAATACCAACATCGCTAAAAGTTCCATCACCGACGACATACTAATCGGTTTGATGATCGGAACTTCCTGCCTTCCTGCAGGCCTACGGCCTGCACACTGCACACATACATTCAGAAAACCTCTCCCACTGTGTCTCACTTTCGTTTTCGACTGTGACATTTGAACCTCGACGATGGTGTTGCAATCATTCGGACACGCGTCACGCATCGTGAATCGTGACACCCAAGGGTGACGTATTGTCTACGCCCGGAAACGCATTTGCGACACATTAAACGCATTATCGACCGAGTTACCGCAGGAACCTCTATGCTCGGCTACTAAAGACTTTGCCGCTCGTTTAATTATGTTGCTAAAGCGGCCGTGAAGCCAGTATTAACGTGAGAATTGTGACACTGGCTTCTATAGCTGGCATTTTAATTTTATTCCTTTTCAACTGGTGCTCAAATAAACAAAGGAACGACTTTAATCCACCTCGATCATCTTCGCGGAAATGGTCAGCGGTCTTATATGCTACTTCAGAACCATTTTCTGCATTCTGTCTTCTTCCGTTGCAATGTTACTGGAAACAGAATAAAAATCATTTATTTCTGGTTTCATAAACAATGCATATACATGCATATGTATAAAATGACTCCGCATCTGATTACCAGAAGATTACTCATAAACGGACCGATTTCATACTAATTGCTAGGATCTTAGAAATAGGTATACATAAGGATGACTAATATCCGGTAGTGTATGCGAGCCGTCCAAGTCGCAGAAGCAATGCGGCCGAGTATCAAAGCTGTTTCATTTCCGCGAGTATACTATCGCGTTTACTTTCCAGCAAATCAGCAGGAAATCGATTCTTCGCGATTCTCTATTCTTGCGGCTCGTAGAAATATTGAATACGTCGCTATCACGTGGCGATTGTCGCGCACAACAATGCTGATCGTATCCCATTCATTATCGTCTATTATTGGATTCACGATTAATGATGTAACTCGATGACGAGTACGCGTTCAAGGTACACCGAGTGTTTTCGTCGGCCGAGTGTCGCTGTATGCTTGTATGCTGGCTTCATTGCTGAATTGAATCATTTGGGCGGCGAAACTCGCGCCTGCTGTCATTTACCATAACTACATACATACCCTGCGCATCCTTTAACAGCTCCGAAACAAATTCCTGGAGCTCTCTAACTGGCATTCTAAACAAGGACACGCTGCTACAAACACAAACCAGCGGACACCGTTTTCCCACAGAATCCTCGACTTTCTCCAAGTTCAATCGGAGCCTAATTTCTCGTTGTTCCAAATGAAGCTCTAAGGTTCAATCTTCGACTTGGTAAGTCGGGGGGGGGGGGGGCGACGTCATCATTGACATTTTGTGTCGGAAACGTGCTTTACTAGAAGAATAGTGTATATTAAGAAGACTATCCAAACTCTCGATATGAATTGTAGGGATTAATGCCGTGTTTACCAGGGGATCGCTTGGTTTAACAAAACAATTGGAGAATAAAGTGCCGTTGCACTTGCCGGGTGCATCGTTGTATTCACGTGAAAAATAAGATGATAGGAGGTTCGAACGTGTTACGACTTACGAGATATGATTTTTTCCTCTATCATTTTTGTGATTATGGCATAATTTTGAAAAATCTGTGGTACACGGCTAAACAGTTTAATGGAACTTTCAATAGCAAGAGCAATTTTCATTGTGAACTAACAAAAATCACTCAATATGTAACGTGATCTAATACATATAGTTTCACATTTAATATTGCAATGTAAAAGAAAATTCGTATGCTTTCTTTTGGTACAGCAGTATTATTGAGAATCCTATTACATAATAGGCTTTCGGTAAGGTACTTATCCGAATTCCCAGAATCACCCTTATTCATAGAGAGACAATGGTTCATAGAGCCAATGTTTATTCTCGCCGGATTGTTCCATTTAATTCGAAGCTTGTGTGGGATAATCTACTTCGTTCAGCGACAATTATAGTCTAAGAAATGATAGATCCTTTAACCAGCAGTGTTTGTTTTCCAATTGAGTACCTCCTGTTCTTCCTCGGCGTTGTTACGTAAAAAGAAAATACATACGTTAGGTAACTGCCTGTCTCCATATCGTGACGCAGGACAATCCGTGAATTAGAACAGGAGCACATGAGAAATTTTGCGAGTTGCTTTACGCTGGTGAAAATGATCGTTGCTCCGATCGGCAGCGTAATTAAATAAAGAGCTCTCTCGTAGATCGCGTGCGCGATCGTTCTCGCTTCTCGTTTGAAAGTAACAAACGAGGTTTGCCATATATACGTACATAATAGTACATATAAGTACATACATATAAGTACGCACGTCGCGTCGACCGGAGATCGATCCTCTGATGTTGAACGTTCAATGATTCGATGCGCGAGCTCGTCTGGCTTCGTCAATTCCATTTCGACGTTACGCGAAACGAAAATCTGTTGCGCAAGCCGTTCCTGGTTCTGCGACAGGGCTCACTTGCGAAAATAACAGATTTTCACCGTGGGAAAGCCGCAGTACGCGAGCACGAACGCCCGAGGACGAGACAATCGTCTTCTCCCTCCCTACAACAATGTCACGAGTCACGACGCGACGCGACAGTCAGCGAGCGCTCGTACTGCCATAACATATACACGGGAATAATAATGATTTCCTACATCGTCATTAATCTTCGGCTTTAAACCGGTTGTTGTCTTTCGAACCTGCTTGTTATACTGTTATTCTATTTTTAAATCGTTAAAATGATTAACGAAAGAAATACATTTTTATTTCATTCTTGTTTCTCGTGAAATGAACGCAGTGAACGCAGGCAGTTTTAGATCCGAGGAGAACAACGGAGTTAAAGCCGTATGTTATTTCACAGTCGCCCGAATAACGGACTTTTTGATTTTAAACGGATTACCGTAAGCTCCGAGGAGTCAGATGAAGCACTAGGAAGAGAAAAAGCTCGCGTCAAAACATCTTCAGCCATCGCCAGCTGTGATATCAACTATACTCAAATATTCATAGACATACATACACAATATTCACTACGCAAAATAAACGGAACAAGATTAATCCTGCTTTTAGAAATCGATCCGTGGTGGTCTGACATTTAAAGTTTAGTCAAAAATATTGGACAGTGAGCGAAACCGGATGCAGAACAGCTAAACGCAATTTTGAGGCTAAAAATAAGCTCGAGTTGATACATACTTCCTCTAAACACACAATTTTGCGACCTACAGTGTATGGCTTCGGTGGTAATCACTTTAAATAGGTGCAGGCTTTCGTAACGCGCGCTCTTCAAACGGAACGATCAAGTTGGTGATAATGGAAAACGAAAGTTCCTTTGCGGGTATCTGGTTTGTTCAACGTAAAAGCAAAGACAGGCTGCTGGATGAATTTCTCGAGAACAATTAATAAGTCGATCGGTTGCTCGTTCCGCACCTGTGTCCGCAAAAACGGTTGCTGAGATCGATGGAACGCATGATTGTCGGCGCTGAATCGGTACGATTAAAATTGATGGGATAGCGTAACGAATCATAAAGCGGGTATGACTCGTGCCATTACCGCTCAACACAGATACGTCGCTTTTGTCTTCAAGGTCCCGGCTACCTTGGTCTTCGAACCTTTTCCTCCGCCGAGCCACAAATCCTAGAAACGATTCCAGCCGAGAACGCGTTCGAGAATTGCGTAAACGTTTGTTGTTTCCTTATATATACTATATACGAGCTTCTCCGATAAAAGCAGTTTTCTCTCTCTCTCTCTCTCTCTCTCTCTCTCTCTCTCTCTCTCTCTCTCTCGTACAAGTACAAAGTGTTCTTTTTATATTGTGGACAGGATCGTCGGAGGATTTAATATTCATACGCGGTTTTTGTGTCGAGGACTTTGCGCGAAAACCCTCGTATACTCGTGTTCGTCGAGCGAACGGACAAAGTTACATGATTAATGGACTGTGGGACCCCTGTGCGCCTGCAGCTGACCCCGATTGCCTAAAACATGGCACAGTACAAAAGTTGCATGGAGTTTAATGAGATTTTGATCTGTGCGTTGATAGTGGCAGTTGAGTGGGGTGATTCTCACCTTTGGAACCTGATCTGTTCAGATTAATGTGTTCTTGCTCTGTTAGGTGAGCGACGGACGACAGGATATTGAAAAATTTGAATATTTGAAACTTGGTTGGAAACTGTACACAATAGTAGTGGAAATTGAAAAAACGGGGATACTCTCGATCAAGGTTTCCCGAACGGAAGGAAATAAAAGCTCCGAGTCCTTGACTTGGATTAAACAACGAGGAAACCTCCAGATGGAAATATTATTGCCGTGCGACTGATCGACGATCGTTCTTGTTCTCCGTCGAATAGAATCTGTCGTTGAATTGTCTCGATAGAGAAAGCCCCGAGAAAAAAAGAAAAAAAAAACGGCATGGCATAAGGCATAGGGGTCGTGAATGGAGGAACTGGACCCATAATCGCACGGAATAGAAAGGCCATGGGGTTTCTACAGGGTTACCATGACATAGACAGGCCTATGGGGTGAGTAAATCATGAAGGGAGAACCGTTGGTCGTTATGGTAACCGTCGATCTAGGATTTCATCTGGCCGGCGTTAACGCTGACTAGAATAGGTGACCCACTGCTCCCGAGAAATTTCAGTTCTAAGCTCTGCGAGTATTTCAAATGTATTTCGATCTTCTGTTCCCGTTCGCGCGTGAATGTCGCCCAATGCTGATTACCCGTGTCTTTTTATCTAACATTTAAACACGCTCCCGAAGACATAGAAACGTGTTATCCTGTTTGCGCGGATCATCGCGTGCGGAAGCTAGCGTTTATTTAATCCTCGCTTGTCTATCCTTTGCAGGTTCTCACGGTCCTTGAAAGTGCAACGCGAATTGTTTCAGTCTCTGATCTGATCTGCTAACCATCTTCGAAGAAGGTCTGTGTAATTTTTATTATCTATCTTTCTTATTGTTAGATAAATTTTAACTGTTCGGTTTCGCTTCGAGAATATGTAACTTGAATTCGGTGAATCTCTTCCGAGTTGCAGACAACGTTTTTTATTCAAAAGCGGAAGAACTTTCGATTCCAACAGGTGTCCGCAGGTTTCGCAGGGGTGATAAATAAAACAGATAGGAAAATTATAGTTAGTCGAGAACACGGTGGCAACTTTTGACAATAAACTAGCCAGCACAGCGCAGCGATAATACAGGCACGTCCGTAAACGTTTAACGCGTTCGCTCTCCGATTGGATCATTACCGCTTCGGAGCCCTAAGTGACGGAGGATTCGAGGCTTCGAGCAGATTTTCACGCTCCGCCGGGGAACGCATTCTGTCTAATCAAATTGCACGACGTTTCACGGAACAGCAGCGTGTTCGTACGTGAAAAATATTCAGTGAACGCCCTGCCCTGGCTTCTGAACTGAACCGAACCATCACCATCACCACCACGTTTCCTACGTACCCTTTTCCTTTTCCATTATCGATAACTGTGTAACCGGATTAAGTATCGTCCGGATTTCGACTGTCGCCGCTACGAAATCGAATAACGTTTTAATCTACCGTTCATCGATTCGGGCACCTCCCCGCGACGAACTTTGCGGATCAAGTTCCGACAAAGCTGATGGAACCGTGATCGATGGGAGACGCGCTGCGCTGTAGTGTAGCATGTATCGTGCAATTATCGGATCGTGTTAGACGGGACTCATTACCTAGGTTATGGCACGATAAATTAAATACTTTCTCTATTCTATAATCTGTATAATCGTATAATATCGCAGACGTTTCTAATAAAGTCGATGTTATCGTTCTTAATAATGCAATTTATGCAATTTTTATGTTGCACACAATCCGCAGTCTAGTCTCATTAAGTTTACTAAGAGGTGCAGAGGTCTCGGAGGCACTTGAAATGTTTGCGGCTGTTTGATAATGGCTTTCGTTGAGGGAACAGAAATGTTTTGTGGAATACTAGCGGTGTCGCTAACTGTGCGTAACTGTACTAACTGTGCGTAATTGAGTGCGAAACGGACTCGATCGGCAAGCAGAAACGCGCGGTTCTAGCCGGAGGCGTCGCATCGCGGCGCGGCTTTTGTCCCAGTTTCGCTGCGTTTTTTCCCTTTTCTTCTCGTTTCGGTGCGATGCGTTGCGGCCATTATGGCACGCGGCACGAAAACGCCAATCGGTTATCGAGTGCCGCTAGAACTCCTTATCACGTGATGTTCCGTGCGCCAGGGTCGTGCAAACTCTCAAACACTGCACTATACATACCTGGCGCGGCGTTTTCGCCAACAGCGATTCTCCCTTTATATGACGCGCGACGAAGCGACCTGAATTCGATTCCACGGGGTGCGTGGAATGCTCAACAAATATCCCGGAGAAACCTCGCACCTGAGGATCACATATAAACTAACATTTCAAAGGTTAAGCTGCCTTTCAACATCTTTTTTACGTTTTTCTACGCAAAAACTTGATTGATTTTTAAGTTTCTCAATCTAACACAAACTTCCCTATACTGTCCAACAAATTTTAACTTTTTCTTGCGTTTCGATTCCTTGAAACAGTGAACTTTTAATACCTCTATAGCTTGACGAATTGTAAAAGAAAAAATTATTTCGCTAACTTGTTCGCAGTAACGCCGCGCCGCGCCGCGCCGTACAGTGTACGTAATACGTACTCGCACACATTATATCAGAGCTTATTTTAAGTTCGTCAACGGCCATGGACGATACACTTCCATACCATCGCCGATGATAGCGTGTTATCGCACTCGTTATACTAATTATGGTAATTTTATCGTATGCTTGTTATCGGGAAAATTCCACGATGCTTACGTGGCCACGTGAGTCTTCGAAAATGGCGCCTGTATTCTCGGCAGCCTCTGAGGAAAGTAGAAGCAACATTAAATACGATATTGTATTTACTTGAATTTTTCAAGAAAACTGTCAATATTATGGAAGTGGCTTTGCGTTTGTAACAAGGCGAGCTTGTTTGGCCTGTTGGTCGGAGGAGAATGGGTACGAGGACGTGGTTGACACAATTAAAAGAGTCTAGGACAAATATTTGACCGTGCGAATTTTCATTCTCCGGAGGTTCCTCGAGACAGATCTAGGGCTCTCGTAGATCGCGTGGCTCGCGTGATCCGCGGATTGTTTAGCGTCCGTTTCTGCTTTTATTACTTGAAATCCTGGTGCATCGCCGCGCCGGGCCGGAATCGCAGCGGCGACCCTCGCCTCGGCTCATCCCTTTGTACGTTGCGGTTCTCCTGGCGCGGTTTAATGAAATTACCAAGCACAGAGTAAAGTTGACGCAGACACGAACCGGCCGTTCTCGCCTTGAGACGTACAGGAAGTTGAGCGGCTCGATAAGCTGGAAGCGCAATTTCCTCGGGCCCGGTAAAAATCCCGGACGAAACTCACTGACCAATCATTTCACGGTAACGGGATGCTTAAAATCAAAGGTAATCTGGCGTGGCCGGAGCCGGGGCCGGGCTGCGGAACTTCCAGATAGCCGGGGACCTTCCAAACCATCGCCACTTGTCGAATTTACCAGCGATACTGCTGCTCATTGAAATATTACAGTAGTGCTCGGTTGAAGGGTCTATCTTGCAGTCTACTAGTACAGGCCTCTTCCAACTTCCAACATCTCACAACCTGATGGATTCCTTGAGGTCTTCCTTGAGCTCCTACGAAGATTACGTCAATATAGTTTTGCGCTCCACGCTTTTATTTATACTGACTAATGCCTAAAAAAATTATTTTCTCGTTTTTAGTGCATTTTAATATAAGCGTGGTTTTTAAAAAGTTTTTTTATATACGTATATTAATAACAGTCTGACATATTCAGGGCATCTTGGCAATTAGTTTTTCGAATGTTTCTAATTTGACATTTTTATTTTTCCGTGCTTCTTGTAGAAGTTGCCAAAGAAAGATGTTCCTTTAGAAAAGTGCATTTCGAACATTGTCTTGCACTGGGTGTATAGTGTATAGTAATAAGTATAAACTATACGTGCAAGAGCATCATGGGCATAAGAAAATGCTGAACTCTGTTAAGAAATACATATTATTCAACTGGTTAATGTTTGATATTATAACGATGGATCATTTCAAAATTTAGCGTTATGTTGGATTTTTATAAAAATCAGCAAACTTTTGGCCGGTAGTGTATGTAATCACCATATTTCAAATGCAACCGTGGTTGCCTTGATCTGTAGCCTTGAATCATGTCGGATTATCCGAATCTTTCGAGTCGTCTAATTTTACATCGATCGTTTTTGCCGGTAGGTGGCTTGAACGAAAGAGGAACAGGCCGTAAACTTCTCTGTCACGTCTCTCGATTAGAATCCGTAAATTAAGAACAATCGTGACCGACGTTATTCTTTGACCGTGATAGTTCTGTCTGCGAGTTAGGGCGCGCGATTCACCGCTCACCGCTAGTACAATATCCATTAGCGGATGCTTTTGGGATGATAAGCTGGCCGATGCGATTCGGGCTCATCCAATCGGCAAATGACGCTCGTTTCTTTCCTTGGCGGTGTTCTTGGGAGTGTTATCGTTCGTTTTGACCGGCTTCCTCCTTTCGTTTCTAATCCGCGAGCCGCCCAGCCCTCTCTTCCTGCTTCGACGCGCGACGCTTCTATTTCCATCGACTGTGCCGGAGAGCAACGTGGATTTTAGTAGGCCACTGGGAAACGGCGAACCGAGGCGCGGACCTCGTCGTTCCACACACGGCGAATTCGCGCATTTATGCTCGTTAAATCAGGCTGACTTATTCCACAAGCCACATCCCATTTCTCCTGTTTATGGCTCGGCCGGAACCCGTTCCAACACGCGCGCTGGAGCCGCTAGCCGCGGAAAATTATTCTGTTGACCTTCGACGCTGAATTCTATCGTTCGAACAGTCGAGACAAGCGTACCGACGCGACGAAGAAAATTCGAGCACCTATTAAGGACACTCTGATGTTATCTAGAGCAAAGTCGCAGCCTTTCCTTGCCTGTCACCTGAATTTTAATCGTCGCGCTCGCTGAAAAGAAACACTGTGTGAGAAAACAAGTACTTTGCTCGATTATTTTATTTAGAAACATACAGATTCATTTTATTCTGTTCCGTTGATCGTACCCATTGACGTACCCAAACAAACATTCCGTACCATTAGGTAATTAGGTTAAAACTCTTTTTCTAAATAAAGAATGCGCTTCTTGCCGGTGATCGACACGATCCGAAAATAGTTTCCAGTTTAGCATACCGTCCGGAAACTAAAGAGTCGAGGCTGGGAACGATTCGATGGAAATACCGTCAGGTCTAGCCATTAACTGATTGTTCCGAGTATTTTATTTCTTTTTCTTGGAGCTTGTTGCCTGCGAAAAGCAATACTATGAGCTATTCTCTAGGAAGAAATCGAATCAGTCTTTTCCTTTTGCAAAAGCATTTTATATACTGGCCAATCTTACAAATTCAAATGGACCGCGTTGTTGAGATTTTTCCGCTATCGGTTGATTATTCCAAGTTTCGCGACAAGTGTGCCCGCACAATCGATTGGCGCAGGTGTGCAAAATCAAACAGCAGAATTTGATCGTGTTTCAACGGTGTAGCCGATGGCGAATTGCCGGAATTCGAGCAGAGAGCTCTACCGAAACGACGAAAGTTTCCGTCGACGGACCAAAGAACAAATAATTCGAGCGACACACCCCTCCAGTTTTAACTGGGAAACTTGGTGCACGATTTACGAGCACACTTTCGCGATACACCGAACGGATCGATCGGATTCCGGGGCCATCGAACTTTCGTGCTTTAATACGAGAAAGGAAAGTAGTCGGAAGCGGGCTGGGTCGAGCGGATGTCGAGGAATCGACCGAATGGATGAACCGTAGGAGTAACACTAGAGAAAGAAACGTCCGATATAAATGGACTCGCTGTCGAATTCTAACAGCAGGTTACACCGCCCCGACAGATTCGAATAATTCCTGGCCCGATGTCACGAGCCGGCAATATTTATTTCCATCGTGCTCGATTCTTCTTGCATACCCGCGAACCTAACTGCCATCCTGCATCCCTAGGATATTTCCGGTTTTTCGCGACCCTGCCACCCTTCGTTTCACCAGCGGCTTTAGTTTCAACCTGTTCCCGTTCCCATTCAACTCCTTCAAGTCCTAAGCCGACCCTGCCGAACAACTGCCGCACGATTCTGTTTCTCCGATTTTCTTCTTCAATCGTTTTATTTTCATATAGCAACTGCAAATTTATCGATCGTGGAAAATGGTTGCAGTAATCGTAAGCAACGAGAACACTCGTTCAAGTATAAAATAGATAAAAGTTCGTACAAGCGCAGAGTAAGAAAATTGAACACCTTCTCGAGGAAGCGTTCAATCATTTCCAGGCGTGAAGGAAATTATTTGACAATCTCCTATAGTCATCTTGATCGTTCGAAATGTTGAAATGTGCTCCGATGCTTTGTCATGCTACCTAAATGTATACGTATACAATTTTCACGTGTCACAGAACGGTACCGGACGTGTTAAAAAATTGACAAACAGAGCTGTAAATGGTACATGTACATACTAATCAAAGAACATAGTCAACGCTGAGATTACCAAGCACTAAAAGCTGATGATTTGCATTGCCTTGCGAGAACAACAACACTGTGTTCACCACGGTTCGTATCAATAATATTCTACGATATCGTCTCCTATTTCCAGCGATTGCAAACTAAATCTGAAAATAATCAATCCAACTGTTGGTTCTATCGTTTAATATTTGAATGATCCATTTTCAAGCAAGATGACCGCGCTAAAAGTGGGACTTGGTCAATTTACGAATTAATTCAACTAACAAATAATGCTGTGTATAAACAGTTTCAACCCCTTGTTTTACGATTTATTTGTAGTTGGTATAATTTATAAACTTTATATTGTATGTGTCCATTGTATGCTCATACATGCATATACGAGTATTCTCCAATAAATGTACACTTATGTTAACCTCTGTTCAGAAGGGGTTTAAATCTTTCAGAAAAGCAAACTGGAAAGCGCGTTCCGAGTGGAATAAAGCTTCGTCGAGCATAGTTTAAGAAGGCTACATCCCATTACGATTCGAGTTACGTTTTCGTCGCGTCGCGTCGCGTTGCGAGAAGATGAGTAAAACGGATGTGAGCAACGAGTAAGTGGAATCGGCGAATTGCTCATTGTCCGTCGTGGTTCAATGGCGGAACAATGGCCCTCGGACCGAATTACCGTATCGCGAAATCCAAGGGAAAAATTCTGCCGTGACATAGAATGCTTCTCTTTTTATATTTATTCTGTACAGCCGCGGCCGCGGTATGTTTGTTCGCGGAGGATGTGAAACTGCGTCGACGTAAAAGCACGACAAGGCCGCCCGATCGTTTTCAAGCCTACGGACGCGCTCGACGCAACATTTATTCATGACTCTGGATACCCGGTTAATTAGCCAAGTCGGTTTGCAATGTTGCGCAACGATTCCAAGTTATTAATACATTGTTCGCGGTTATTTTCCAGGATATATCGGACATAACAGAAGTGTGATTGCCTTCGCAGACGTAACTAATTCCCTTTTACCTCATTGTCAGCCAATTAAACTTTGTTACTCATTTTATAGACGAACCGTCTTTCTACACGGCCTCGTCATCTCTGATCATTTGCACATCATGAAGCTTTAAATTCAGAGAACTTTGTATCAATTATTTTCTACATCTGTCAAACGCCATTTCTACGAGTTGTGTTCTACGCTTTCGGGAGATGAATTCTGTGCAGTGATTAAAAGTTAATGAACGCGCGATAAGTAGACCGCGCATTTTCCATGTTTATAGTTACGTTAATTTTGATTACACTTTCGAGTTACGCGTATTGGCTTAGGATACTTTGAAACGAAGGGAATTGTCCCTTCTGGCTGGACAATTTAATGTACCAGGAGGATCTCTCGTTCAATATCTGCGGTTCAGTTACGCAACAATATTTGTATGTAGTCGGATCTGAGGAGGTTAAAATCGTTCTTCTATGACCGACTGTAGAACAACGATTTGTAATGTTTGCACGTGCCTGCAGGAATCCGTTGATGCACCTGCGCGTTGCCGAGAGACAAACCGCGAGATCGTGACGGTTTCGCGAAGGATCCGCGTGTATGAAATTCACGGACGTATCTATTAGGACGTGGAGGATTTCTGCGACTGCGGTTTACATTTCTCGGAGGTTACGCCGCGCCGCGCCGCGCAGCGGAGGCACAATATTTGCCCTAACAAGTAGCAAGTCGTAGACTGACAATGAGAGAGGAGCCTGTGAAACGACGAATCACGTTCGTCGTTCTAGTATTCTACGGAAATCTTGAACAATTTTCGAGTTTCGTCGAGAAACCACCGAGTAGACAAAGGTCTCCAACAGGACATAATAATACATAATATGTAATACCAAACTGAATGATTAGATTATTTACAAGAATCATATTATATTGATCAAATTCCACAGCAATCTTGCAAGTTGTTCCGATTTCCAAACATTGCAACTAGTCGCGAAGCATATTGATTTTTGCAAACGACGCAGTAGCCGATGCCGAAGCGAAAACCCTTTAATTTTGTTTCCGAAGATCGTGATTATACACGTTGGAATCAATACAGTCGTCGCAAGCACTCGTAAACGTTTCGTTAGCTTAGCAATCACGTGGTGCATAATATCGATGCCAATAACGTTCCGTTGCGCATAGAGAAACCGTTGCACCCCGGATAAAACACAATGTAGTCGTACGGCTGCTTAATTAACAGCCTAGAACTTGGCCTAGCAGCTAGAGAGAGGAAGGGTGTCAATTAACCCAGCATTCTTGCACGTCTATCTTCGAAAATGGCGCATCATCTACAGGGTAACTGCGAGCAATTCACGCCGGTAATATTAATCAGTCGTCAATTAGCATAAATCTGTAATTCCGGCCCTAACGTTGGTTCAGTTCTATGCATGGCAACACTGGCTGGCCGCTCCTTAAAAAAACCGAATAACATTGGCCAGCATTAAAACGTTGTATCTCATAAATCCGCTTAGGTTCCGACAATAAACGTTCGATCAGTTCCCTGATCGACGTGCACTAGTAAACAAGTCATTTCTTATTTATTAGATGCCTCTTAACAGTGTTCATAAACCGACCGAGCGTGAATTTCCGCGTTGGATAGTCGAACGCTTCTTGCATCCTTGACTCGCAAACTAGCGTTTAAGATTTGCGGAGTTGTCGTTCGAGAATCTTCTTCTCAAAGTGTTTTGAACAGTGAAAATGTCCGAGTGCAGTCATGCTTGTACTTTTTTAGTCTTTCCAGCGATCTAAATATCTTGAAAGGGCAACACGACGATGATCCAGAACAGAAAAGCTTGGTCGAGCAACTCGAATCGAGACCGACATACGTAGCATAAATGTTGACTCACGATCGTGTGACCTGTAACGTAATGTTATAACAGTAATAAAATACGTGTGCAACATCGGTGTCTGTAATAGGTGACGGTGATTTCGACATCACGGTCATCCAGATGCCTTACGAGTGTCCAGTCGGTCGGATCATTCTTATTCATCATTGTTTTCATCCATTATCATTTGCGCCGGTGATTCGCGTCGCTGACAGTCCCGTCGCGTTCCTATAATTATGTAATATAAATATACATACCATTCCTGCTCGGGATTAATTAAGGAAGATTTAATCGCAGTGACGGTGTCGCATCGGTGAATCGTAGTACGTCCACCAAGGCCGAGCGTATGAAATTTTCCGAATCGCTCCACCTACTATGCACGTAGTATGTACACTCCCACTCATAAGTCTTAGGACACATCTGGTTTTCAGCAAAACTCGCACAAAAGCAAACGTTTTTCCCCAGATTCGATAGGTCTGAGGAATTACGCTTCCTCGTCGACTGTTCGATCAGCGATATTGAGCTGTGTATATGCAGACTTATTTACGGGACGGTCGTCAAACGCAAAGCAAATAATCGTCCGCGAAAACTGGGCTAGTCCACGGTATTATTGGTCGCCTCGTTATTTCAGCGACACCGTTACGCCCGGCGCGGCGCGGCGCGGCGCGGCGATCCGTCGGTTTTTATCAATTTATCGCCACCCTGATCTATCGAGCGAAACCCGAGACCGTTTTTTTGGAATACCGGTACGCAATTATACCGCCTACTACTCCAACCATCGCTCATGCTTCGATAGTGGACATAGAAATCGCACCGCTTTGAAAACCGCAATGCTTTTTGGCTGAAACTCTTTGCGCTCGTTAACTTTCCTCGGATCTCCTACCCCCCACAATTTAGACGCATTTATCTACTGAATATTTACTGAAATAACTACCACGGGTGTCATGATTAGACTGCGAGGGTTCATGCGAAATAACGATTGTTTTTACGCATCCAGTACACAGGAAAACACGTAAAAACACTCACTATTATTTACGTGCAACAGGATGATATTGTGCAACGAGAGATAAGCATAATTTATATTCATTACGTCCAGCAATGTTTCTTTATCGTTATCAGCGAGTATATTGCATTAAATTAGAATATGTACGAAACATTTCAGAACAAAATTTTGTATATCATACAACTAACAGACATTTTGGTTTCTCATAAAACATCGAAACTGCGCATGATTCAAGATAAAAATATACTGTTTACTGTTTTTACATTCCATCAAAATCTTTGGACTTCTCGTGGCATTCTGGCAGCGTCTTTTCATTAGGATATAGCGATCGAGGAGCAAATTATTACGATAGTCCGTCGAGCGAGAGAAGGTTGATGCGCCTCGAGCGCGTGCCCACGGATTCTCTCTGCTCGGTGAATTTTTATAGATATTTCAACAATTTGAACCATTGCCAGGAAACGTTATTGTACTCGTTTCACGTGCGCAATCGTTTCGCATTCGAAGGTACGCGCAGAGTCGATCAGATACGGCTTCAGTGCCCGTCGAGCAACCTGGTTGACCGCTGATCCGACTATTTTTGCGACAAAATCATGACGTACCCATTTCTTTTAAACTGAAACACGGGCGACGCAACAGTTCCACGGGAATTCGCCTAATTCGGCGGCTCGCATGGCTGACCTTTGCGATATGCCACTAAATGACGAAGCAGCGGATAGCTCACCGTGTTTAGCTTACGTATTTTGATAAATAGCATACAGGATAGAAGCAAAACGTCGAAAGACAAGAAAGGCATTGTTCACGATGAGTTGCAAAAGCCGAGGAAGGTTCCGCGGACTAACGCGAATTCGTCGTATAATTCTGTTGTTAAATAGTCATCGGACTGCGGACTTTATATACAATACATCTCCGAAGGATATCGGTTGCAGACACGATCCTGTGCATTCACTGATCCATTTCACTTGGTCGAGATCAATGGACCACGGGGCAAGAAAACCGTGTGGTTACTCGCGGCGGCGGCGCGGCGCGGCGTCACGGCATCGGCGAAACATGCAAACGGGTAAACAGTAAACAGTAGTTCCGAAAGATCGTTTCGCTTGATCTAGACGATACGTCGTCTGCAGATCTTCCAAAAATCACTTTACATTCGACTGCATAACGGAAAGGATATTGCAGGAGCCCTTTGATATAGAAATCCTGAAGCAGTTCACAAGGTTATTGCACACACAGTTTTAAGCACAACCTGATCTTCAAGATCTGCTGGAAAAAGTTTTTGGAAAACTGTTTGTTTAGACTGCGGATCCTTATGCAAAATAAAACATTTCTACATCAATTGCAAGAAACAGGGGCCATCTAGACATTTTTTTCTTCTTCTAATAATCTTATACAGTGGAACCAAATACACTGATCGATGTCCTTAAATCTTTTTAATATGTTCACTGCTTCAAATTGTACGTACCTATTTTTGTCACGACTGCATAAAATCCGCAGTCTAGCGACAACCTAGTAGAAATATCCGAGCGTTCGGCAAGTAGTTGACTTTTATTTCCCTTTTGTTCAGGTTCCATGGAATAAAATTGTCTCGAAATTGGCTCGGAATTGTCCCACGATTCTCCGGCAATTTTCATCCAGTGATTAGATTAATATTCCTCGTGGAATACAACGATTTTTTCCCGGTACGGTCATTGTTAGTCTAAACGAAAGACGTTGGTGATTGATAGAGGCGGTTGGACCGGGGAACGGATAAAAGATATCTTGTAAGGCCGGATCCGTTTGAAAAGAGAACGTTGAAAGGGGTGAGCTGGTTACGGCTTAGAAAACAGAGTTCGGTTGTCGGTCCTTCTTTATCTTCCCCTCGTCGCGCGTCGCGCGTCGCGTCGCAGCGAGAAAGATGAGGCCCGAAAAATCGATTCAATGGCTGTTTCGTCGTATGTATTCCGTTGCGCGCGATTGCGATTGCCACTGACGTCTGTTCGAGCTTGTCCTCTTTCTGCACGAACAGAGGCTGTGTCTAAAGTCATGCTGCTCATCCTTTGAGCGTTACCATTCGCATTAGGCTCAATTCACGCTTCGAAGGCTGTTTCGCAACAGTTTGCCGGCGAGTTACCGGCCGATCGTCATTGACTACGTCCATCGGTACTTCTCGATGATCCTCCACCCGATTCTCTTCTGATTTGTGATTTCACGTATGTACGTACACTACTGTACACTACCGTGCAAAAGAACAAACGAAAGAAGCACCCGGTACAATTATAAGGTATAATGGCAAACAATATCTTTATGTAGACATTGTATTGTACAATGATTGATTTACTGCATTTAAAGTATTAGATATTACTCTTATATGTATAATCTGCAATAGCGCATAATATAATATGTATAGGTATCCTGAAAACTATTCGATTAAACAGCGGAATTCTTTTTCAAAAGTTATTGTGTTCTTATAGCCGGGTGCTTCTTCCTTCTGCACAGTAGTGTAATCCTAGAAATGTTACATTTCTGATTAAATTCTAGTAACAGATACCTCGGGAGCCGGTCTGTAGAGCCGCGGAAAAATACCGGTGACGCGAAGAAACGCGAGGAATCTATCGAGACTATACATAGATAACGATGAATCGTGGTGTCGCGCGATCGCGCGATCGGTGTCGGAATTAATGTTCCGAGCATCATAGTCGATCAGTGATCGGTGATTCAGCGAAGAATGTTAATTCGTATTTCCACAATGTATCAGCATCTAGGCTATATGAATCCGCGTTTCGCGTGTGTATCTGCTCATTCAGGGGCTAGAGAGAGGGACGGTAGGGTGGAGGGGTTGTTGGGTGTTCCCTGTTGCACGTTCTATCCGCACGCAAGCCTGCGCACATACGTGTGCAAAGATCGTGCACGTGCACGGGGAGATCGGTCGTATCAGTCGTGTGTAAATAGGCGGGCGGTTCTGGTGGGGGTACGACGCCTCTCCGACTCTCCAAGCGCCAAGCGACGCTCCGCGTCTTCGTCAGTGAAATTGCGATCGTCTCCCTGCGATGGTCCGCTGTTAGAACTTAGAACGTCGCGAGTTTCGAAGCTGAGGACCGCATACGCTGCGTGTTGCGTACACAGAGATTAGTTTACTCTCGGGCAACAGTGTTGGAGAACGCATTTTGGCACGCATCAATATTCCGTGAAACACCCGGGACCAGAATAAACGCACTCGCGGAGACCGTCTTCCGGATCCTCGGCTCGGCGATAGTTGCTGTTCCGGATATCAGCTTTCAACCGGATAAACAAGACACCGAAACAAGGCGGCGCGGCGCGGCGATTTGATTTCTTTTCCAACTTTTAACAAGACCAGCCAACTAGAATGAAGAGCTTGACCTTCCTCCTGATGGTCCTGGTCACCGTGACCGTGTGTCACGAGCCGTTCCAGGTGATCTTCCAGTGGAACACCATCGACGTGGTGTGGCCGACCGAGGAAGAAAAACAGTACGCGATCGATCACGGCGAGTACGTACCCGCCAACAACTTCATAGCAGGTATCAAGTTCTGGAACGGTAAGATGTACCTGACTATCCCTCGCTGGAAGGACGGAGTGCCGGTAACTCTCGGTGTTACATCCGCAACACCTATCAACAGGGTAACGGCGCCAGCTCTGGAAGCGTTCCCGAGTTGGGAGATGCAGAAGGTTGGGGATTGCAGTGCCCTCCAGTTCGTGCAGAGCATGGAGATCGATCCGATCGGTCGTATGTGGGTGATCGACTCGGGACGAATGTCTCCGCTATCGGTGGAGACGAAGACCACCTGTCCTCCTCGCCTGCTGATTCTCGACCTAGAAAAGAAAGGAGAGATCTTAAAGATGTACGAATTCCCTCAGCACGTGGCTCGCGCGGGAAACGCTTATTTGAACGACATCGTGATCGACAACGAAGACGGCGGCATGGCGTACATCTCGGACAGCGATCGAGACGATCCAGGCATAATCGTGTACTCGCTCCAGAACAACACTTCGTGGAAGGTCAGACACGACTCGATGAAGGCGAAGCCCGAGGCGGTCAGGTTCATGATTGCGAAAATGCTGATCAACATGCCGATGCCGGTGGACGGGATCGCGTTGTCTCCTGCCAGTGTGCCGGACAGACAGCTCTATTACTCGCCGTTGTCCTCTTTTCATCTGTACTCGATGCCGACATCCGTGCTCAAGAACAACATGACCAACATCGACGAGTACGTGAAGGAGTTGGGACGAAAGAACTCGCAGTCGGACGGCATGATCATGTCTTCCACTGGAGTGCTGTACTTTGGATTGTTGGCCGATGATGCCGTGGCGATGTGGGATACCAAGATGTCGAACTCGTTCACCACTGGACAGAGAGTAATCTCCAGGGATCACGAGAGGATGCAGTGGCCAGATACGTTCGCGTTCGATGATTCCGGCAGTTTCTACTGCGTGACCAACGGCCTGCAGAACATCCTGAACAACCGCGTCAACATCACCGCACCAAACTACAGGGTCGTCCGGTCGAAAACCGGGCTGAAGAGCTATCAATATCTAGAAGACGGCAGCACGCCGGAGCAACCGGAGATACCCACTTCGACCGCTAACAGGATTAGCTTCGGCGTGGCGATGGGATTAGCCATTCTGTTAGCCGTCGCCGTTCAGTAACGTCTTTCTTCGTATTGTCGTCGTTTCGTCGCCTCTCCTAGACAGTAGACTGTTATCACACGGGTATACCAAAGACGCTTCACCAATCCTCCACAGTCTGACAGCGCGCGCCGATAAATCCAGTGCTCCTCCGCCCTCCGATGACTCTATTCGTTCTGACCCTTTGCTTCGGTCCACGAATGACACACGCGCGTCAACTTATGGTTGTTTGGATGGATATGTATGCATGTTGTACAAATGCTCAACGAGCGCCAGTTAGTTGGTCCCACGTGCCGCGTGGTGCCGCGGCACGGCGCGCGGCGCGGCGGCCGGCGGCCGAGCGTGACTCGCTCGCATGTGCAGTAACTGTAATGTGTGGCGTCTTCGAATTACACGGTGGATCAAATAAGTATTAACGCGTACGAAAGACCGTAATCGAGTCAAAACTTGCTCGCATTGTCCAGTTTCCGTTGAACAAATGTTTCTCCGTTTCGGGCTTCGCTGTTGTTCATCTTACTGTACTTGTGCACTTGCTTGTACTCGTAGTTAATACAGCAAAGTAGAAAACCGGTTAATGTAGTTTTAATACTTTGAGTGTCGCGTCTCCCAGAAATGGGAGACAGGATTATTCGTTCAAAATTGAAAATGGATTTTTACGCTAATGTATTCGGTGTATCGCATTATCTTTGGATCTGCAAAATGCAAAAAGGTGGAAAAAATACCTGTAACGCTTAGTTATATCTGCACTACACATTCCCAAAGATGGGGATCTTCCCTTGTCAATGCCTGTTTGATCCATAGTAGACGAATCCGTTCAAGCCTTGGTTACATCCCCGTCCTGGTCGCGAACGTTGTCTACGAGGTTGTTTCACCTGTAGTTTTTGGAACACCTGTGCCCGCAATTTCACGGTTTGTAGGATTCTTGGCTTTCCATCTGTCCTGTCAAGTGTGTTTTGTGTGTGTGTGTGTGTGTGTGTGTCAGAGTGAGAGGGAGGGGGAAAGAGTGAGTGAGTGAGTGAGTGAGTGAGTGAGTGTGTGTGTGTGTGTGTGTGTGTGTGTGTGTGTGAGTGTGAGAGAGAGAGAGAGAGAAAGGATATATATATATATATATATATATATATATATATTTCGATAGTTATAGGTGCACACGTGTGATACAATCGTATGTATACCCGTGTAGATCACGACAAGCACGAGTACAAGATCGAAGGCTCTAGTCTAGAGTACGTCTTGGACAGCGGGAACTGCGCAAACAAGACTACTTGTTACCATAATATTTGAAGCTAATTGATCGTACCCGTCGCAGACTGGAAGAAACTGTCTCGCGAAGTGTAATCAAATTGAACGCGTCTCCCCTAAACATTCATTTTAATAGAACAACAGAGACGACCAGGATCGCCACGAGACTCTATCAGGAAACGCGTCTCTCAATGTCATTCTGATTGCCATCCAAGTTTCCCGGACAAAAATTATCTCGAAGAGTTCATCGGTACAATTACCGCTTACGGTTTTTATCGCGGGAAACGGTAAAGCATCCGTCTCCCCAGCAGCTAGTATAGTCCGTCTTTCGAACGGAACGAAATTTTCGATTGTTTAAAAAGTACACAAATTATTTAGCTGCACGTTTAAGCGCGTTCACAGCCCAAATCGCTTCAACTGTGAAATACAGAGCAATAACATTTCCTGAATGTTCCCGCCGACAAATATAGTACAATTCCCATTCATGGCAAAAATGAATAGCTTCAATGTACAATGAAACGATGTTCTTCCCATGTTTCGCAATGAATGCAAACGATTATTGATTTTTGCAGTTTAACCAAGTATAATTATTGTACGTCGCGGAAAGCATTAATTACTGTACTATGGATTTTTATGCAATATGTTTTTATGTAAATGTATTTCCACTAAATATGAATAAATCGAACGCAACGTTGTTTTCCACTCATTCAGCTTGACTACAATTGCATAAAATCCGCAGTCGAGTTTCCCAGTTCAATTTCGTTGATTAAATTATGATTGAACTGTCTAGGATAATTGAACGTGTTGAAAGCCTCATGACCAAATGGGTCTGTGAGCGCGCGAAGCTTTCTCCCGAAAATACGGCCCAGAACAATACCAAAGAGTCGAATCGATTGGTTTCACAATTGGAAAGCGTGTCCCGCAAAAGAACCACCCGTATTTCCGCAAGTTTCTGTAACTTTTTCTTCGTTGTAATGAAAGGAAATCGATTTGTCGAACCTCTGACTGACAATGAGTGAGAGAGGAACGGCTACCCGGAGCCAAGCAGCCTCGCCCTCTGCGAACAAGAGAATAATTAATTCGACGATCCATCGCGATCCGCGTGAAAAGGAAACTTCCACTCTATTATGTATTAATAATAAATCTATCAGTATTCCAACCTAGTCTCCATTTAATCAGACGACCGAATTGAATCGACACGTGTGCCCGCAGAAACAATCACGCTTTCAGTGCCGCGCCGCGCCGGGGCGGAACTTTCGCCGCGACACAGACACATTCGCGCTTAATTGACCTCGAATTAACACCGCCAATGGGCGGTATTAAATCTGCCGGCCGACGTAAACGCATTCCCGAGCATTTACGACCGGGGACGTCAATCGGCGTCCCTCGTTTCTCGAACATCGTTAACGCATTTGCAATATCTTCCTGTTGACGCATCATAATGGACAATGTTTTAAATTTAATTCAATAACTTCGTTTTCATAATCACCCGCACAGATTACTGTGACGACAACAATATAGACTAACTTCGCAATGTCTCGCAATATTATCTGACAATGAGAAGGCAACGCGTTTCGATATAACAATGACCAGAAGAATAATAAACACGTTCCAAAAGAATGATACGCTAATTATGCAAATGGGTTAATATTATCACACGATCGAGCGCGTTTCTGCGCGATTGCGAGCGAGAATTCGCCGGGCGGAGATGGAAGAACGATCGACGATCAATGGAGCACCTTATTCTCATCGCCTCTCACCGCTTGGAACGGTCAACACTGAACACAGATGCACAAGTGTACGTATAATTAGTGTGTACACCACATGTAACACGTACGAATAGCTTTAACGCATATGGCCTTATTTGCGACGATGAATTGAAACCGTATACCAAGGGAGGTCGGTCGGAAAACGCGAGTTATGAGTCATTTGTCTAGGCCGGCTCGGTGAACGCAACTTTCCGCCATTTCGCGGCGTTTGTTTGTTGCAATTATTGTTCCCTTTCTCAGCGGATCGACCTAGAATGTTCGCCTGGTTAACCGCTTCGGTGATGTCTGCAAAAATCCCCGTTGAGCTTGTCTTTTCGAACTGTTGCGAATTTTTGCGGATGAAACTGCCCCAGAAAATAAGAAAGCCATAGTCTCGTCAACACCGTAGAGTCGGAAAGCGAAAGTAGCTTGCACTTCGCCGGGAGGCATTGCAGCTTGCATATCAATTCGGTGATTTTCCCGAAGCCCGAAGACTTGACCATGGAACCGCGGAGATTACAATGGCGTAAGTAGCCGGAAACAGAAAGAAAGAGAAAAAGGGTAGCCAAGCGAGCAGCGTGTCTCGAGAGATAAATGTTTCATACGAGCGTTCGTCGGACGTGTCTCGAATCCGTGTCTCCAGGTGCATTTATTAATTGTTGGAAAAACGTGGACACGTCCATTATCGGCGCCGCGCCGCACCGGCAATCTGCTTCGGCACGCGGCGTCGTCGTCGTTCAGAAAAGGGAAACTCGAAAGACGAGAGACGCGAGGCCGCGGGGAAGAGCCATCGTCGGCAATCGGCCATCTCGCTTTCAGCCTCTTCCCACAATTGTCTCCTCTTTCAGCCACGCAGCGTCCCAGTTTTGCGGCGAACTGAGGTGAGCACGCACATTATTACGCGGCACAAAACGGAGCTGGAGCCTAGCCCTGAACCGCGAGTCAACGAACGGCCAGGGAGAGGCTCAGCGGATTACAAAACTTGGGTGAGAAAACACCATGCACCTGAGATCCGATCGGCGCACAGTGGGCCGGATTGGGGTAAAGTGTGACATTTACCCTTAAAATGAACTTTCTCGTATTGATATCTAATATATGAAAATTGCATCCCAAATGTCCATAGACCTAGGAAATTAAGAACATAGTACAATTTAATAAATATTAGAGTTGTAATAAGCATTGAAAGTTGGACGTTTTAAGAGGCGTATTTTTCACGAGAAAAATTGCATCTCTTTGATGCGATGCCCTGACGTTGTTATTTAATATTTTCTTTCGCTTTTTTTTCAAATTGAAGAGCCGATTTTTACGATAAGAAATCGTATCTTACATTATTAATTAGTTGGCATAATATATTAAAAGTCAATGCTGAAGTAAAAGTAGAAAATTTTAAAAATTCTTTATATTCGGTAAGGGAGATCTTTAAAGTCCCAGGATGTCCCAGGGTCTAACAAATTTGAATATTTTTAGTAGACCTTCCTCTAAATAATCGTGAAAGAATTAATTCCCTAGTCGAACCTATTCTCAAATTATTACTGTTTAAAGCTATCAATGTTCGTATAGCAAGCGGAGTCGAAGCGAAGCGAAACATAATTTATAGACGGGCGACGTGAGGTAGCGACGTAAGAGGAGCGCGCGAAAAGACGAATCGCCCTTAACGACCGTTGTTTATGTCACGTTCGCGGATAGTAACGAATTATTATAAATAGAGGGTTCACGGAGGGAGTCGGCCTTTATTCCCTAACGTTATCGCTACAAGTGTTTATATATATATATTATTATTATTTATATATATTATTATATTATTATTATAATAATTGTAACACTAATGGCAATAATAATAACAATAATAATAATAATAGTAACATTGATGTATTTTTTCTTAACTAATCATTAATGTGTCATCACTACATTGTCTAGTCCAAGTTTCGCATCCATACCTTTTACGAATCAAAAGTTACAAGGCAATGTCACACTTTGCCCCAATCCGGCCCACTGTGCGGCGCGGCGCAGCGTACATCGAATCTACGCTTAGAGTACCAATACCCAGGGCCGGCACAGAGTCCCGCACTTTCGGAGAGTCGGGTCGAGTCATTTTTTCCAAGTATGTAGGTATCTTCCATTCGAGAGAAGGCCCCGCTTCATTACTTTGCACAAATCCCTGCCAATAGCAACCGTCCAATAGCCTACCATAGCCTACCGATCATCTTGACCTTGTTCCGTTCTTGATCTGTCTTGATCTGTTCGAAAAGAAGACCAGGATCAGAATGGAAAATATTTTCCCGGACCAACGAGATTTTTGTTTGAAAAAGAGGAAACCCAGGAAGGGTAGAAAATAGCGAAGCACAGCCTTCGCGTCAATCGCATCTGCAATAAATAATGTCAGCCGCCTATGAAAAGAATATTAAACGTGTTTGTTTGACTCATAGGCAGAGTTTGGTGTTCAAGGAGATTTCTATTCATTCGTTAAGTTCGAACAGACTGGTCGATCGATCAGTTTGTCTGGAATTAGTATTATACTTCTAGCTAGGATTTAATCAGTGCAACCATAGCGGGACAGTTGACGAATCAATAAACCCTGGATTAATACGAAGAGACTTCGGAATGGAAAGAGAAAATGAAGATCGCATTAATCCGGGGTATCGAGCCGATCCGACGCTTACATCGCGGTTACTTTTCTTTTTGTCGGGCTAATAATTCTAAGCATGTGTGCGCCAATTACGTGCTCGGCCAATGTCGGTTTATACAATATAACGATACCTGCAAGTCTGTCCACCGCACCGGGAAGATTAATATATTTTCTATAGCCGTAAACATCGCGGCGGGGTGTCGTCGCGCGTCGTAAAGGGGAAAAATGTATATTGTAATTGACCTGAACAATTGTTACATTCCAATTGAAAAGCGTATCTTTGAATTGTACTCGATTCTTAAAAAATAATTACGTGATTGTTACACCACCGTTTTTTACAAGACACCTGTGTAGTACGTAGTTTAGGGATACGCGTAAGATACAGGTTAGATGTATCGGAGCATCGAAGCTCCGTGTCGTTAACAATTGATTAAATCGTGTATTAGAGAGTAATATAACCATCGCGTAATATTTCTGTAAATCGTGTCTTATTAATAAATAGATAGATGTTAGCAGACCTTGGATTTCCTCCTTTCATCGTCACGTCGGGCTCTTAATTGTCTCCGTTGCATAACTGCATGTTCTCACCTCGTTAGATATCTCGGTGCATCTTCGCCAGATCTTATGAATAGAATTACATACCGCTGTTTCTTCATCGGTTAATTGTTAATTGATGGAACTCGTGGCGGATCTCTCTAGTTGTTAAAAAGGAAAGCGATCGTAAATCAAAATTCTGTACAGGACAAAGACATTTTTTTAAATTATAATCCAAAAACTAATCATCGAATGTATCATTTTTGTTAAACAGTGACTCTAAACAAGTAAAACTACATTTACATTTGAAATTCGAAAGGTTCTCGGACATTCTCGGAGATGGCGCCACAAGTAATAGAAAATTGTACTCCATCGGTAACACGCTACAAATATTATCATCAAATGTTACATTCTCCGATTGCAAATTGACTAGCGAGTCGCTAGAATCATCGACAGATGGCATCTGATGCAAATTTACTGTTAACTATAAAAAATAGTGACGAGAGCATTATTCTTTATTTTTCCTTCCGGTGCGTAAATTCCAAACGATAACGTTCACAGCAGCCATAAGTTTCGAAGAAATCCACTTCGGGGCGCATGCGTGTCAGCGATTCCCAAACAGCGCCATAGTTTCGACTGTGCAGTAAACTCGTGTGGTGGGGGCAAAGAGTGGCTGGCTCGAACCGGCGGCGCCTGCAGTGACCGACCGGCTGGTGTCCGTGAGCACCCGGGTAATATCGAAAACGTGGACACGAGCGATCGTACGAATCGAGACGGTGTTTCCCGTCGAAGAGGTAGTCGCCAAGAAGCGTTAGTGTCCTCGGTCGAGTCCTGTGGGTGTCGAAAAAGAATATCGGTCTGGTTGTCTATCTTGCTCGCGTGTCTGTCTGTCTCTCTCTCGCTCTTTCTCTCTCTCTCTCTCTCTCTCTCTGTCTGTCTCTCTCTCTCTCTCTCACACTCTCTCAAACGAGGACAGATCGGATTATTCGGATATACGGCGTGACAGCAATCGACTGGCTACGACACTACGACACTGCACGGACAACCCTTGCGCTCTTTTTTCCAAGGTTCACACGGTTTTCCATGTCAACGACACGCGCGCTCCTGCCAAGGCCAGCGTGCTACGCCCCGCGCAGACCAGCCTCCGTCAAGAAAACGCTCCTCCGCGCATCAGCCGTGCCCGTCACCGACGAGCCGTCGTTGTCCACGTCGTCGTGCCCGTTGCTATTGTCATTGTCGTCGACAGCCCGTCGGTGTCGGTCGTCGAAAAACGCCGGCGAACAGCCGTTGCGTACGTACAGGCTGACGAGGAGACAGGACAGCGTCGCTCACGCCAACCTGAGATGAGCGACCATGGCTGCATACACTTGAATAATTTCAAAGCAGCCAAGGGTATCCAGCCGTATAAAGTGATACACTCTTATTTCGTGACCAGCACGTCGACCGAGGCACGCGTAAGAAAGGTGCGACTATCTTTTTCTCGCGTGATCCGTGGTCAAGGTTTCCGTCTTTGTCTCTTCCTCACTTTCACTTGCACGCTCCGTTCTCTCTCTCTCTCTCTCCCTCTCTCTCTCTCTCTCTGTCTGTGTGTGTAGATTAGGGTTTCCCAAACTTCTTCTCTAATGGAGCTTTTGAATTTTGACGGAGCATACCTTAATTGTGTAATTTGAAGGATAATTAATGACTAGACTGCGGATGTTTATGCAATTTTCATTTTTCGTAAACCAACTTTAACGCTAAACCTACTAAATACGAGGGGTCAAATGACCCATTTTAGATTTTTTATTTGACGATTATTGAAATTGTAACGGTGTTTTTATGGGAATTTATTGAATATATTTTTTGACTCCAGTATATATTATAGTGAAAATCTAAAAAAATATAAATAAATTTAATCGAGTTATTTTTATAATGCTATACCCATCAGTCACTCTTGATGGTCGGTAGATTTGTGTTAAGAAAGTGGGACCAAATGAAATCTTATTTTCATTGGCAATAGCATTTGTATATAGATCCAAAATAAATAAAAATCATATTAAATTCTGTCAAATTTGATACTCTAGTATTTTTTAAAAATTTATACAAGTCATAAATGCATAAAAATCTGCAGTGTGCATATATGTAGTAATAATACATAATTAATAAATCTTTTCAATAAATATTTTTTCACGGAGCACAGTTTGGGAAACCCTGCTATAAACACATGTCGTTACCTGACGATCAGACTTACGTCCCGATCGTCTCTCCTGTTTCAATCTTTACTACCGCCGCGTTATCAAAACGATTTCCAAACAAACAGACTTTTCGAAGAATCGAAAATTGTTGTCGTAACATCGTGAAATCTCCGTAGTATCAGAAATCGCGAGATCGTTTTCTTTCTTTGTCGTTCTACGTAGTCCTATTCGCGCGGGACTCGGTCACGAGCCATGCAAATTATAGAAGGAATGACAATCCCGTCCGCAAATACGTGACCGTTGTTTACTATTGCGAATGATTTGTATTCCGATGATTAGATTTTTATAGTCTAGCCGACAGTCTTTTCCATAATCTTTTGTTCGTTTCCGTAATTTGTTCCTGACAAATTTCGATCGCGTGAAATCGATCGATATTCTCTTGCAATGTAATAATTTTTATGTCGCGCAGTCAATGAAAACACCGTGAACGGTGTAATTTATTAGTTTGATCCATGTTTGATCTGTATATATTTAGTCGTTACCGCAGTCGTTACTTTCATGGACGGTCGTGCGTAAAGACCATGGTAAAGACCAGTAAAGACGGATTTAAATAAAAATGGCCGCAGCAGATGGTTACTCGGCCGATACGAAATTCTGGCAGATTTGTTGCTCGCGTAAAGTAACGGTATCGCAGATTTATGATTCTACTGGTACCGTTGCTTTGATGAAGGTTTTATTACGCTTTACAGCATTGAAACGATGAATTTGTACTGAATAAACCATATGCTCCGTATCTTCTATGGACACAAGAATATCCCATAACTTGGCTCGAACAATATTTTCTTATCATGTCGATGTTGAACACTATTTATTTCTGTAATTTTTGCACGAAGGATATTACATAAGCAATTCCTACATTTTTTAGGCTGTAAGCTGTTTATGTCATACATGTAAAACATACAAGGACCGTCTTCATTCTTGTCTTCACTGCATATTCTTTGGCTGCTATGTAAAAGGTCACATACAGGAACATGCCAAGACGAAAAAACATTTTCTAGGTAATTCCGTATATCAGGTCGTTAACTATATGAAACTTGACAAATAAAACGCAAATTTCAAACACATTTGTTTAGTTTCATACTTAAACGATAAGATAGAATACAATATGTTCCATTCGATGAATTATTTTCTTAATTCTCATATAAATGTAATGTCACAGCGGTGGATCTTTGTTACGGAAATATCCTGTGCTTCCAATGCGGAGATTACGTATATGATAGAGAGTTATTGGCCGTTGCCAAGGCACAGTGGAGCGAATCCGCAAAATCGCTGAGCTTCGGAGAATTTTATCGAGCATGGGAACCGACGCAAATAGAGGCAGACTTGTTGAGGAAACATCCGCGCAGAAGGCGTGTGGTAGAAAATTCCACTATAGGTAATCATTTTGATAAATCAAAATCCGTAAAACCAACATGCTTTAACCAACCTAAATAAACTTTCAGGTCTAAGAGGACTTATAAATCTTGGAAGTACATGCTTCATGAACTGCATTGTACAGGCCCTAATCCACACACCGCTGTTAAGAGATTATTTCCTTGCTGACCGTCATCACTGCCCACAACCCAGCCGCTGCCTAGTCTGCGAAGTGTCCCATCTTTTTCAGGAATTTTATTCTGGTAGCAAAGCACCGTTGACTCTTCACAAGCTTCTCCATTTAATATGGACACACGCCAGACATTTAGCAGGTTACGAACAGCAGGATGCCCACGAATTCTTTATAGCCACGCTCGACGTTTTGCATAGGCATTGCGAGGCAGCGCCGATTCTAGTGAAAGATAATCCGCATCATTGTAACTGTATCATCGATCAGATCTTCACCGGCGGGCTACAGAGCGACGTGGTTTGTCAGGCATGCAAGTACGGCAGAAAATTCAAAGCTCGCAGGGTGTAAACCTAGATGTATTATAACGAGACTGCAGATTTTTATGGATTTACGAACAAGTTATCTGGGTGAAATATGAAATAGTAAAATAGGAGAAAAATTCCCACAATCAATGCAGAACATTTTTATTTTGCATAAAGATCCGCAGTCTAATTATTTACCAGACTGTAGATGTTTATGCAATGTGCAATTTTTCTGAGCGAACTATAACAAAGTAAAATCAAATAAAATCGTACTAAATTCTGTCGAATGTTATATATTTTAGTATCTCTTGAAAATATTCAAAATGCATAAAGATCCGCAGTCTACTAATTATAATGGTCTATTGTGTACAGCCAGTCAGTCTCGTAATTGACGGCGCACACTCTAAATAACTTTTTTACAAAGTGTGCGCCATTAATTATGAGACTGATTGTATGTACATAGGTACTTGGTAATCTCGAGAGCATTCGGCTTTACACCCTGAATACTAGACAGTTGAGTTGACCAAGAGAATTGTCCGCAAATGTAATCGTTTTTTAGCGGCGTATCGACTACCATAGATCCGTTTTGGGATATATCGTTGGATCTGGGTCCAGCAGCTAGCGCTTCGGGTTCCGATAGTTCTGGTCCTCCTACCTCATTGTTGGATTGCCTGGAGAGGTTCACGCGTGCAGAACATTTGGGATCTAGCGCTAAAATAAAATGTAGCAATTGTCAGACCTACCAAGAGAGCACCAAGCAACTGACGATGAAGCAGCTTCCTATCGTGGCCAGTTTTCACTTAAAACGATTCGAGCACTCTAGCATACAGGACAAGAAGATCTCCACGTTCATCTCGTTCCCGGAACAATTGGACATGACGCCATTTATGTCTCACAGAAGGAACGGTAACAACAATAGCTCGATGATGGATGGCCTGCCAAAGAACGGAGAAGACACGGCGTTCAGCGATAACAGATATTCGCTGTTCGCGGTGATAAATCACGAAGGTTCTTTGGAGACTGGCCACTACACTGCCTTTATACGGCAGCAAAGAGATCAATGGTTTAAATGCGATGATCATTTAATCACGAGAGCAAGACTAAAAGACGTCTTGACTAGTGAGGGGTGAGTCCGCGGCACTGGCCAATCAGTCCGCAGTCCGCACAGTTAGTATTATTACCAAGGATCCAGTGAAAAAAACCTTTCCTTTTCAGGTATCTTCTTTTTTATCATAAACAAATTTTGGAGTACGGTCGAAACGCCAAGGTGTAAAACATTAGATCATGTAATTAATTTATTTATCACGATGAATCATGGGTGGTAGACTTAAGTCCTTTAGCATCCTAAGAGATACACAGCTAAAACCTGTTCCGGAAACTAATAATATCTTGGAAATTTCGTCCGGTCTACATAAATTTGGTTTTATCGGTCGGACGCGCATGAACTGCACGACGGAAAAGTATATGTATGTATGTATGTATATGTGTATATATATATATATATATATATATATATATATATTTTTTAAAAAAAGAAACGAAAGCAAGGGCCTCAGAAAAAATCGATGAAAGAAAATATGGTAGACGAGGATATACATATACGAAATTCGAAGTGTAAATTAACGAACGACTCTACTATTACGCTTTGATCATGGGATTGCGGAGATAAAACTAGTAATTAATCACTGTTACGAAAATACAAAATAAGGAAGAGTATATAGTCCAGATCAATGGAATGTCGTTATGTTAGTCTAAATATTTGTCGTGATTGTTCGAACTTTTAATTGTGAACATTCTGAAGAATGTTAATGATGTAAGGAGATCATTAGTGTTCGCTGTAACTTCTCGTTTCACTATTATTCCCCTCCCCCCCCCCTATTATGTTTCGCGTTCGATGAAATATTTACACTGGCGCACACGGCGATCGATTTCCCTGTTCTCGTGTCCTAAAATAACGTAAGCGTAGTTTTTAAGGTTAGCTCAATTTTTTTTAAACGACCGATCGCATTTTTGTATATCGCTGACTGTTATATTCCTGCCCTGACACTTGTATACACGAGACACCAAGGATGGATCTCACGCTCATGATTCCTTTCTCTAATCGATTATTTTTCCACCTATTTCTATAAAATTTTTATTCTACCATTAAATTACGTACAAGTGATTATCTAAAATTATTCTTTGATCTAATTCGTCGTGTCAGCCATCCTTCGGTGAATCAATTTTGTACAAACGAAATAACGTGTGTGTATATATATATATATATTCATATATACTAGGGATGTGCGAGATCCCGGTCGGGACGGGAATTTCTCGCGGGATCGGGACGGAATCCCGAAAGTCTCGGAATTCTCGAAAATATCTGTGATTCCCGACATTTTCAAGTTTCTGCATACTTTTCCAATAATTACAAGAATCTGAAAGCGATTGTGTTCTCGAAGATTACATATCTTATTAGTCAGGAATGTTTATGTTAGTAATATTGTAGAAAATAATTGCGAATAACGATACTTTCGGGAATCTCGCACACCCCTAATATATACACATACATATATATACATATATAAAAAAAAAGAAGGGATAATGATGTTACCCAAATAAAAGGCGAATTATTTCGCGTGACTGTGTATAATAAAAAATCATTGTTTAACATATTTCTTTCTGGTTGCCCGTTTCATCTTTTTTATTCTCAATGATTCAGAATTGGTTTTTGCACACCAGAGTCTACAGAGAGTGCCAACCGATGGCACTTCTAAGTAGGTCTTAAATTATTACTTATCGCCATATTATTGTTATTTGTAATGAGACAATTTAAGAACGTCGGATACATATGTCATTATTTTCAATTTATTAAAATTGTTGAAAGTAGAAAGAAATTTTTATATGGTTTCAGTGTCTTATATAATTGACAAAGTAAATTTTTATTTTGCACTAATTAAGATCTGCAGTCTAATAATGAGTTTCTGTTGGCTGTAAAAACGAGTACATTTCACTACATTTTACTAAAATGTTAACAGATCGGCTATAATTTCACTTTCGAGATATTGCCCTTCAAATATACTATAGTATCTGTCGGTGATAGAACCATAGAATCTCTGATCTATGAAATCAGTACAATAAATAGTTGAACAGAGCTTGATGAAACTTTTATTTTCCTCAGAACTCGACAGAACAATAAATCAGTGATGCCAGAATCACGCGTAGTGGGTTTTTTCCCCTCCGCTCGCACAGCCGACTTGACCCCCCACTCTGACGCCCATCGTCGCCACGCACCGTCGTCTACTCTGCCGAGATACTCTGATAGAGATACGTTCCTGTGTAGCGCGTGCGCAGTAGAAGCAACGTGTCGACGACGGTGCGTCAGAGTGGGGGTCGAGTCGGCTGAGCGAGCGGAGGGGAAAAAACCCACGACCCATGATTCTGGCATCACTGCTGTATACTACTGTATAGTATAAATACGTCTAAATACATATACATACGCTAATACGCTATACGCTCGATCGAAGACATATATATAAGTACTTAATTCTATTTTGCGATAAATTATTTTTACAATTAAATAACAGCCGTCTATTGTGGCTTAAGCTGATGACATCGCATCTGTTTTTTTTTCTAAACAAACAATTCATTCTGATTCTGGTCTGAAAACTGTTGCTGTTATTCTTGTATCTTCTGTATCACAGGTTCGAGAGCATGCACATGTACTTGCGGCGATAATCAATTTTAGAAGTGGATAAAAATTCTGTATATTTTCTTATACATGTTATTCGATTCTTATGAAATAACAGCTTGAAAAATTTTACCGAAACGCAGCAAACTCGTCATTCGGTTCTTACACGAAACAAATAATTGAAACGTGCATGCGATGGGATCTGATGGCACGTCAGAAGTTGAGGTTAAAAATCCAAAGTTACGAAAAAGGAATAAGAAAAAAGATAAATTGGAAGGTGACTATCCAGAAATTTTCGTTTATAATTAATCATTTTCGATCTCATGTGTTGCGCGAATGACATAAACGCTATCTCGAACTGTTTGTCAAATTAGATCTCGGTAACGTTATGTTTAATACTCGATCTTAAAAAAAGAGATCTTCCGGTTAATATTTTATGGAATGTAGAAATGAAATTCTGTTTCAGATGCATCAGACAACAATGTCGACCAAATACAAGAAAGTAACGAGCAGAAAGTAATACAGAGAAGAAGAAGGAAAAGAAAACAGAAGTCAAATAGCAGCCATAATGGCACCAATAACGAGGAAAATGATGGGGAAGAAAATCATTTTGTTGCTGCGCAAACAAATAAGAATGAACAGGAATCGAACGACGGAGTAGTCTTCCCTAAAAAACATCAGAGATCGGCGTAAAGTGTTTTTATCTATATTGTCGTTTCGAGGCTTCGAGTTGCTGGAATTTTCCTGTAATCTCTTTTATTCCAGTGTTACGAATGCGGAGAGCGATCCAGATAATATAGAAGCCGAGGAAAGCGAAGTAAAGAAGCCGAAGCAACCTTCGAAGAGGCAGTTGAAAAGGGAAAAGGCTGAGAAGAAAGAAAATGAAAAGAGAGAGGCTCATAGACTGGATGCTATGAAGAAGGGACTGACATATGTTTCGAAGGTCTTATTAAAATTCTAAACGTCACACGAATCCAGGAATATTTTTAATCTGTATTTTATCTTTTTCAGTGGAAACATGCGAGAAGCGAATGGAAATTCGAGAAGCTCAGACAAATATGGTTAATAGATAACTTACTAGATGAAACTTGCATTCCAGATGACATATTCCCTACAGTTTTAGAATATTTCGAGGGTTGTAAAGGAATGGCAAGGGAACAGCTTCTAAAAAAGGGAATGGACGTTATTAAGAAAATAGAGGAGAACGAGGAGAACAAAGATGAAATGGAGACTGTTGCTTATCAAAGGGCGAGAAAGCTGTTACAAGCTTTACCCACCGAAACATAATTAGCTCGGAGAACATACTAAAAAGAAGTGTCAGATCATTTTGTACTTTGCATTCATTAATGATCATTAGATGTACTAGCAAAATTAAATGTTGAATGTTACATTTCCGAATCGTCTTTAATCGTATGATGTGTATAAATTTGTAGTTATTCTTTTTATCTCTCGCCGTGCGATATATGACATCTTTCCATTCGAAACTCATAAATTTTGTTGTACATGTAACTGTGTATTAAGTATTTGTAAATAATAAAATTTATCAGTTTATTACATGTACAAGATTTTATTTAACAATTTCAATAGTTTCCTATAAATTAACAGTTTTATAAAGTTAAAGGCTACGCACACTGTTGAAAAGTTTTGCTTTGTACTCTTTTAACAGGGAAATATCCTTGTACATAGAATTATACAAGCATCTAGTTAACTACAAGATATTTCAATCACGATCATAATTAAAATTACATTACTCTGTATACTTCTCTACAAATTGTTTAAGCTTATCTACATCTTGAAGACCAACGATTCGATCTAAAACCTTTCCATCCTTCATAGCGATTAATACTGGTACAGAGCCAACCTGTGTACAAATATAAATCTTTGCGATATACATCTATACACATATTATAAACGGTATGTATTTCACATTTGTTAAAGATTCAAGGAGGTAGACTCGTTTACCAGGACTGCGAGGGTTCAGGATGCTTGTTCTCGCTTCTTGATAATGCAAAGATGTGAATGCAAATTATGCCCTGTAAACGTAAAAATAGGACTTTTCAGGGCGATCGTTGCCTAGATTGATCTAATCTAATCAATTCTGGAAAAACGAGTCTACCCCCTTCAAGACTTTACATATCACATTGTTTACCCTTCAAACCGAATACTGACCTCGTAGTCCAAAGCCAAGTCGCTGTTCTCGTCGATATCAACTTTCGCTAACAAAACTTTTCCCTGTTTCTCAGCGATGACTGATTCTATGCGTGGTGTGAGCATACGACACGGATTGCACCATCTGCAACAAGGATTACACAAATTAGAGGTTATCTTCTATAGAAATAAGCTGACGACAAGGGCAAAGATGTTGACGTACGTCGCGAAAAAGTCAACGATCACGGGAACCTTTGATTTCTTCACCCGATCGTCAAAATCTTTTGGATCTTGAACTTTAAAAGCTGTCGTATCTGTTTGTGCTTGAGCCGGGGCGTTTGCAAAAGCTCTGCTTCCCAAAACGTTACGGACAGTCCTAACTCCGACACGCAACATGGTTTCGTATGTCTTTTAAGCACAAAATGGTAACGACGATTAATATCTGAACTGACAAGGTCGTTAATACAAATTATTCCTAAAACGCAGTATGTACACAATGCTTCTAGATTTAACCCAATTTAACTTTTCCTTTCACGATCGCACAGCGGATAAAGTAGGTTGCGTCAATAAGGGGTGGCAGCACCAACACCAACGTCACCAACATCGCAGATCAAGAATACGCTTTTCCAAATTTTCCAATCGGAGAAGATCAACTCGAAAATATTTTCATTGAATAAAGATTGCAGAAAATACACACGATTTAAACATCCTCACTTAACCGTATGCATTTTTGTAAATTCATTCACGTTATTGGCGGGACGACTGATGGACGACAGACGATTATATATTCTTTTGCGTAGTTATTGCAGTGCGCTTTCCCTATCCCATCCTCAAAATAAAGAATAAGTTTCAATTATAAAAGTCTGCGGGGTGCTCAAGCTACCCGATTTCATCGAAAATAGTTACGTTACTGAGGCTGAAATTGCCGCGCATGCGCGAGCCACGGCCTGCTACCTGCTACGGCAGCTTCAATCACATCACTGAACGTGTCTCCCAAACAAAATTCCTTCAACAGCTGGAAATGGGAGGTTCCAAGGGAGGTGCCAATTTATTTAATTGTCTTTTAATTTTGATTGAAAATTCACAGTTCGAAACACTTTATCGAGGAGTGAAAATGGCGGGAAAATTGCGTTGGCATGAATCAAACAGTTTGGAGATGGTAGCACCAACCCTGGCGTGAGCAGTGAGCACTCTCATAATTCGAGCGTTTCTCCATAGAGGACCACTGAGGACAACGGAATTTCAAGTTTCTCGCTAGTTATCGTATTTTGAATCATTTGTATATAAGTAGTTCGATTAGGAGATACAGATAGTGGGTTTACGAGCAAGGCACAAAGGTACTTAGAAGGTACAAGTTGTGTTGTGGAGACTAACTATAACCTAACCATATCTAGGTTGAACTGATAGAATTCTTCTATCATTAAACTAAAACTGGTCTGTTCGCCCTTCTTCCAGTAAAAACAAGTAAGTGTATTCTCGAAACCCTTTATTTTGCGAACGATGCCACAGTGCGGTACTTTGATAGGTATTTGGGACAAAAATTAAAAAATTCGTATGACGTAGTAATAATTTATACTTTTTGTTTGGACTTGTTTGAAATGCACTTATCGAAGTTTTGGAATACTAAATATTGAAGAATTTTCCATTCTTTTACACTACATTTTAAAAGAAACAATAAAAATAAAAAAAAATACAACAAATTCATTGTATTCTGAATTTCTCATTATAAATTTGAATAAAGCACTTATGTATACTGGTTTAAATATTTTTTCTCATTGTCAAGGTGAGGGTGGGGGACGGCGAAAAATTGCTCAGCACGCAGGCGGCTGTACACCTAGAAACTCTATTGGGAGGCTCTAATGGCAGGTTCCTGAGATCATTTGAAGTAACATTTTCCTTTGTGAAAATGGTATCCGCGGCTTTGTTTAGGAATTATTAACGAAAAACACGGACCAGGGTAGTGTCACTCTAATAGGAGAACTGTTAGCACGGATTTAGTACTAGAACACAAAATAAAGATGTCACTACTTGCAAGAGTAATTCTCAAACTGTCCGCTAGATGGAATTGATGACAGTATTTTGGTGCACGTTGTAAACAAAAATAGACGATGTCAATGTATAGGTTGGAAAGTTTTGTTATTTAGGTTGAATAAAATTCTGGAATCCTGGAGGTGACAAACTCGTTGAATGCCGTTTCAGTATCTCTCTGGGATGTGAAGCATTTCTCACGCAAGAAGTTGTCGAGATGCTTAAAAAAGTGGTAATCGGTGGGCAAGAGATCTGGTGAGTATAGTGGATGAGATAGAGTTTCGTAGCTTAATTCGTTCAACTTTTGAAGGGTCGGCCGGGCGTTGTCGTGGAGAAGTATAGGACCATTTCTGCTGACCAGTGCTGGACACAAATCTTGAAGTTTTTCGCGAATTTCGTCGATTTGGTGGCGGTACTTTTCAACTGTAATAGTTTCACCAGGATTCAGGAAGCTGTGGTGGCCACAGACCACCTGGCCACAGACCACCAAACTATCACCATGACCTTCTTTTGGTGCAATTGTGGCTTTGGTAAGTGTTTTGAATCTTCGTTGTGGTCTAGCCACTAAGCCGATCAATGATTACGCAAAGGAAGGGCAGATGATCCTTTTTGTGTTCTGCGATATGCGATATGTTATGCGATGTATATTATACGATGTTGATGTGTGTTATCAGCAGAGTAGGACAATAATCAACTAATATTTAAAAATGACTAATGGTCATCAAAACTTTCTGATTAGTTAGTGATAACTAATTAATAATATTAATGTATGTTAATCGCATAGTAGTGACTGATGACTAAAGATTGGTGACTGATCATCAACCACTGATTCATCACTACTAAACTATAGCTAACGATTACTTAGAGCTGTGACTAACTGTCCCTAACTAATCAAAAAGTTTTGACTAATGACTATTTTGCTATAACTAACATTCAAAAAGACTATTAGTCATTTCTAAATATTACTTGATTATTGCCCTACTCTAGCTATGAGATATACGATGTGTGTTATACGATGTAGATGTATGTTCTGTGATATGCGATGTGTGTTATGAGGTATAAGATGTGTGTTATGCGATATGCGATGTGTGTGGATGTGTGTTACACGAACTCGATGTGTGTTACGAGATATACGATGTGTGTTACGCATCCACACACATCTTATATCTCGTAACACACATCGTACATATCGTAACACGCATCAAGATCATACAACACACATCACACACGCATCCACACACATCTTATATCTCGTGTTATACGATCTCGATGTATGTTCTGCGAGTTGCGATGTGTGTTGTACGATTTCGATGTGTGTTACGAGATGTAAGATGTGTGTTACGAGATATTTGATGTGTGCTACACGATCTCGATGTGTGTTACGAGATATTTGATGTGTGCTACACGATCTCGATGTGTGTTACGAGATATTTGATGTGTGTTACACGATCTCGATGTGTGTTACGAGATATTTGATGTGTGTTACGAGATATACGATGTGTGTTACGCATCCACACACATCTTATATCTCGTGTTATACGATCTAGATGTTTGTTCTGCGAGTTGCGATGTGTGTTGTACGATCTCGATGTGTGCTACGAGATATACGATGTGCGTGGATGTGTGTTATACATTGTTTTGCTGTTTATATTAAGCCAGTTCATTGTTAATTGCTGTGATATGTATTTGATGTATTCTCATTATGAAAAAGTTTGTAAATAATGTTTAATTTTCAATATTTGTAATGAAACAGTGTTATCGCACTTGATAATATGGTTTCAATTTATTAATAAGTAGAAAGTTGTACATATACTGTTTGTAATTGTTATAATATTGAATATACTGTGTTTAAAAGATATTAAAATGTTTTAATTTATCTTATTTTTAAATAAAAATTATTAATTAGCAAGGAATGGGTAGTATGGATTTAAAATTCCCGCGTTTACCCGTTAGTTGTTGAACACAAAATTCAGATGGCGTTCGATTTCCGTGCTAACAGAAAAATACATTGAGTGACACTACCCTGAACACGGACCAATTAGAGCGCGACCTAGACGCGAGTTGTCACAGTCGGCCCGGTGCGGCGCGCCAACTGTCTATTGGCTGCTATTGGCCGACTGTGGCAACTCGCGTCTAGGCAATGCTTCGAATGTGCCCAACATTTTTCGTACGATGGATGGCCGCTAGAGGCGCTGCGCGGAAAAACAGTAACGCATATATAATTTATTTAATTGTCTTTTAATTTTGATTGAAAATTCACAGTTCGAAACACTTTATCGAGGAGTGAAAATGGCGGGAAAATTGCGTTGGCATGAATCAAACAGTTTGGAGATGGTAGCACCAACCCTGGCGTGAGCAGTGAGCACTCTCATAATTCGAGCGTTTCTCCATAGAGGACCACTGAGGACAACGAAATTTCAAGTTTCTCGCTAGTTATCGTATTTTGAATCATTTGTATATAAGTAGTTCGATTAGGAGATACAGATAGTGGGTTTACGAGCAAGGCACAAAGGTACTTAGAAGGTACAAGTTGTGTTGTGGAGACTAACTATAACCTAACCATATCTAGGTTGAACTGATAGAATTCTTCTATCATTAAACTAAAACTGGTCTGTTCGCCCTTCTTCCAGTAAAAACAA